>JAGXJF010002645.1:0-33707 GCA_019208055.1 Stipa capillata | reverse complement strand
GTAGCACCCGTTCGTGATCATGCGGGCAGGTCCCGGCTCCTGGTAGGGCGCCCTCCAGTTGCTGATCGTTCGAGGAGGCAGCATTTCCTCGGTGGTGAGGCCGGCGAGGAGGTCATCGGTCACCACTGACGGGACCCAATCGCCCTTCTTCTAGTCATCGGGGAGCGCGGCGGTGGAGGAGGATCCGGAGTCGCCCTTCTTTCCCTTGGAAGCGCGCGACATGGTCGGAAGGCGACGGCGGATCAAGCGCTTTCTCGGGAAGAAAGGAAGTAGTGCACGGCGGCGGGGCTCTGGAGGCGAAGAGTTTATGCGCACGAGGAAGACGAAGGCGGATGTGAGTCGCTTTCCCCTACGCCCGCTTTTATAGAGGAGGGAGGCGAACCGCCGACGGTTGTGCGCCACACGTGGCAGCAAATCACCACGTCAACTGCCATCCCGCGCGCGCATCCCCACGGGATTCGAGGTGACTTTTCCGCCACGGCCCGTCGTCCCAAGTGTTTTGGCCGGCATGCATTGCGTCAGCAGCCATCCCGCACGCACCATCCACGTGACTCGAGGCGCAATCATAACAAGCCATCGTTTCAAATGTCCCGCACAGTCACCGCAGCAGCAGCGGATGTCTCGCGCACGCCCCACGTAGGACCCAAGGCGAAATCATCGCGCTGCAGCACCCCAAGCGTTTTGTCCAACCAACTGTGTGCAATAAATGCTGGTGTGACGTCGCGCGCAGTCGTGATGTCTTCGTGTGACCACGAGCCGGCTTTGACCGGGTTTGGCTCGACCGGGTAATCTCACACTCGGTCGCCGAACCAGCTTGGAGTCGACTCGGCCCGTCGAGCCATGATACAAAGGCTGCGCCGACTCCATCAAACAACTCCGAGGTACACCGACTGTACCACTCGGCATCAGATCAACTCTGCAAAAGGGTGTCGATGACCAGCCCAACAGGGTTCACAGGTCACTCGGCAACACCCGAGCTAAGGACGAACTCGGCATCCACAGCGGCATAAGACGGTCTCTGCTTCGGAACTTAATGCTAGAGTTCGAAGACTCGGTTTCGAAGCTGAACATTGAAAGTGTTTTCACTCGGACACCAGCTGGCGACGATCAACTCGAATAAGCCCAGACGCTTTTCGAGCTCACTCGGAATTTATGATACGCCTTCCAGCAGGCCACTAGCCAACTTTCCTAGCAGGAACATACGGGTATCACCGAGATTAACGCCGCTATTAGCTCAAACCTAACCTTTTCAGATACTTCGAGAGTCCATCAAGGTCTTTCCACGGCCGACTCGGAGGCGCGCGCAGCTCGCCCTCCAGTCAGCGCATGCATCAAGACCCTTGAAGCACTTGGGGGCTACTGACAGAGGGATCCTCACGGGATAGGCCCAAGACAAGGAGTCGGCCCAGCAAACTCGAGATGGCCCAAATCCACGGCAGGAGGCCCACTCGACCAAATACAGCCCACAGGGTCCACTCGGAAGTAACGGCCGGGTGCCATCAAGACCAGGCGTTACAAAGGCATTAAGTCGGACGTTACCAAGAGTCAGTAAGTAGTGTTAAGGCGCCAATCAAGTGTGCCGTTACCACGACTTGTCCGACTTGGCAGTTGTAAAACCTAGGCCTTGCCGGGTCTATATAAGGCAGGGCTAGGGCACCCGCACCAGGGCGGGGATCTTTTTCTTCTTCTTACAATCACACCATTCTTGTACTGAGAATCCCCTCACGCGAGACTTGATAACAATCCTGCAGGAGTAGGGTATTACCTCTTGCATAGAGGGCCTGAACCTGGGTAAATCTCTCGTGTGCACCCGCTCCTGGATCATCCTCCTGCGCCCCCCAATTCCTACTTATAAATGTATATTGCCGCGAAATCCCCACGACAGCTTTCATTGTAGAAATTTTGCAAAAATTCAGAAGTGTTTCTATTTAACGATGAAATTAAAATGGAAATAGAAAAATCTTTTTGGATTTTTCCCATTGCATTGAAATAATTTTTTAAAACTAAACAAGAAAAAATTAGCTCTATATCGCAACTTAGAAATAAGAAATTCCACATGTTTAAAGCAGTACTTCGATTCGGCAATGCAAGAGTTTATTGTTGAAAAAAAAGTTGAAATGATAATACCAAAAGAAGTCTATTCTAATGAAGGTTCTAATATTCCTAAATTTTCTGGACTTTCCTAATCTTGATGATTCATGAGAAAATAACTAATATTCTTTTAAGTTACCTATTATTTGAAGTTAGCCGCCATGGTGAAATTGGTAGACATGTTGCTCTTAGGAAGCGGTGCTTAAGCATCTCGGTTCGAATCCGAGTCATGGCATTCTCGAAAAAGAATACAATAGATTAGAAAATGGATTGAAGTTGAAATTTATAATTTTGTAATGGGAACTTGCACTTATTATATTTGGAACTTAGAACATATACTAACTCATATCTCTTTCTCAACCATTTCAATTGTGATTACGGTTCATTTGACATCCTTATTAGTTTGTGAACTTGGGGGATTACATGATTCGTTAGAAAATAGGAATGACACCTACTTTTTAAATCTATAACTGGATTCCTAGTTTCTTGTGCAGCTTCTTTCATGGGCTCATTGATCTTCCTTTCATGGGCTCCGCATATTCTTCATACGGTTACTAAGATACAGAACTCTAAAAATGATTTTAGCAGAATAACTATGCCATTTACTATTTTAATACAAGGCTTTGCCACATCAAGTCTTTTAACTGAAATGGATCAATCCACAATACTAGTACCTGGTCAACAATCTTAGTGGTTAATTTTTGCATGTCAGTATGATGTTACTAAACTGTGCAACTCCTTTGTGCGGATCATTATTATCAGCTGCTCTTCTAATCATTAGATTTTGCAATAATTTTTGGTTCTTTTCTAAAAAGAAAAATATTTAAATTTTTCTTTAGTGAGATTAAATATTTCTATGCAAAAAGAGGTGCACCTGTTTTCCTTCATTTCCAAATTATTACAAATATCAATTAACCAAGCGATTGGACTTTTAGAGTTATCATGTCATTAGCCTAGGATTTACCCTTTTAATGGTTGGTATTCTTTGTGGTGCAGTATGGGCTAATGAGGCATGGAGATCCTATTGGAATTGAGATCCTAAAGAAAATTGGGATTTTATTACTTGGACCATATTCGCAATTTATTTACATAGTAGAACAAATCCAAATTGGAAGGGTACGAATTCTGCACTCCTAGCTTCAATAGGATTTCTTATAATTTGGATTTGCTATTTTGTTATCAATCTATTAAGAATTGGTTTACATAGTTATGGATCATTTACATTAACACCTAAATGATTACATAAAATAGAACCTTCATGACATGAACATTTTTACTTTTTTATTTTATTTGAGAACCCCTTGAACGCCTTTTCAAAGGGTTCTAAAAATTCGAGATAGATCCAATTAGACTCTTTTTCTTGTTCTAAATTATTGGGTTTTTCCGCTGTAGGAATATAGAGTGGACTAGTTAAAGAAACCTATTTAGGATAATAATTGAATACGAGAGCCTCTACCCTGACAACGGATAGGGAGAGAATAAAATCTAGATAAATACCAATTCCTATTACTGATATAAAGATACAGATTAAAAAAGAGTTCTCGTGGTCCAGAATCCACAAAATTTGTGTTTGGAACATGAAATAGTTTGTATCCGTAGAGCATCTGACGTAACATAGATAATAAATAAATAGGATTTCATATCATTCCAATTGCCATTACAAGAGTAATTAGCGTTGTTGGCATTAAGAGAAATTTCGGACTAGTAATTAGTCCAAACTATACCACTAATTCTGCCACAAAACTGCTCGTTCCTGATAAGGCAAGAGAAGCCATCGAAAAGCTACTAAACCTGTGAAAAAAATTCGGCATTTGGATAGAAACTATCTGCAAAAAAAAGGGTCGCTCATATCTCATATTCAAAATCTTTATGTACAAGGACATCCATCGATCTTATGAGTTTATGTACTCTCGAGTTCTGTCCCGAGTATTAACACGAGGGAACAAAATTCGACAAATTTTTACTTCAGGCACATCCCCTCAGGATCTTAGCGAGGCCAGTCCGCTGCTCATCGGTGAGGTTCTTGGGGAAGATCACATCAAACTTCACCCGCAAGTCCCCGCGCGCGCCCTTCTCGCCGCCGACGACGGGCATGCCTTCCCCTCTGACGACCTTCTCGTACCCGGGACAGATGACCTCGTCGCAGAACGACCAGATCACCTTCTCGCCGCCCAGCAGCCGGAACGAGAACGACCACCCGGTGAGCGCGCTCACCAGCGGCACCTCGGCCTTGAGCACCAGGTCGTCGCCCAGCCGCTTGAACACCTTGTGCTTCCTCGCCGACACGGTGAACACGGCGTCGCCCGGCAGGCAGCCTGGCCTCTCGTCGCCCATCCCCGCGAACGTCACCTTCATCCCCTTCTTCCACCCGGGCTTCACCCTGATGGTCTGCGTCACCTCCTTCTTGGCAATCAGCCTGTCAGAAAGATGATGCATTCAGGTGATTATCACTGATCAGTACCGTAACATGCATGCGAGCTTGGTAAGCCGTCAGTCCGATCGGTAGTACTGCAAGATGGCGTGTCCAAGCAGAAAAGAAGCGCAGAGTCACGGTCTCCGATACCTGCTAGGCCAGCACCCTCACACGCAGGCAGCATATATGCGTTACACACCACCTAATGCCCAGAAGGGCCACTTTTTGATAGGTGATAAGGTTTGGGACGCTGATTCCTATGACCTGCTTAATTTTCTTCTCATAATATTATAGCATGTTAGTTATTAGTTAGGACTGTTAAGTTTGGAACACTGATCCCTATTGCTATGTGCTTAAGAATCTTCTTCTCACCTTTGTGTATTATGTTAGTTACTAGTTAGGGTGGATAATCTTGCAATAATAAGAGGGTAGATACATGCATACGCCCATAGGGGGAGGAGGCAGATCGCAAAGGACGCATGAGTAAAGATTTCATGTCTAGCTAATGTATTCTAGTGAGAAATGCAGACCATGGCTGTCTGGAAAAACTGCCCCCATAACCTGAAAGACTGTACCAGTACCAGTGTCCTGTTTAAGTGTTTCCTACGATGAGGAGATCGTTGAATTGAACGTTTCTTTCCTAAAAGTACACAACGTAATTGGGCATAGACTGGATTTGGTGTCACAGTAACAGTTTTGTGTTGCCAACCCTGAAGTTTCAAACAAGCATTCAGAAATTAATTAGGCCCTCGTTCATCTGAATCTATAGTTTTGTGCACTACCATTTTTTATTTGTAAAGATGTAGCACCAGCATTTGCAAAATGGAATACTATGATGGAAAGATTGACCACTAAAATATGGAACATTTAAGAATTTGCCACTCCAAAGATTGGCATGACACTCTATGTCTCACTGGCTTGTGATCTGGACTCTAGACCCACATGCAGTGACACAAAATCCTTAAATCGCCTTTAAAATATGGATCCACCTACTATGCGGTTTTTTCTAACGTCGCAGTCAAATCTGCTAAACTGCCGGATCTAAATTCAACCGCCCACGCATCTCCTTCTTCCTCCTGCCACCACTGCCGCCTCTCTAATCCAACCTCGCCTCTGTCGGCAGTTGTTGTCGCCGCCTTTGACTCACCATGTCCGGCCGACATCGCCACCAGATTAAGTCTTCTCTCTAAACCCTCCCCGGCTTAGGTGAACCCCCCATCCTAACCCCTAACCTCTCCAGCGAGATCCCCTCCCTCGGTTTTACAGCTGCCGCCGGCGTCTCTGCCTCACGACCCTAACCACTCTTGCACGGTCTTCTATCTTGGCTCGGCCGTGTTGCCGGCGACTCCGCCTCGCCACCCTAACTAGTCCAACGAGCTCGCAAGGTTGAAGAAACTGAATCAATTGCAGCCAAGGAAAAAAAAGCAGTCGCCTGTGTAATAGCAAATAGGCTAAAACATAGAGTGAACGCTGAAAACACAATGTTCTTCAAGACTAAGCCTCTATTTGTAAATGCAGCCAAGCCATATCTAGTGTTATTATTTTTGACGAAAAGTGCTTATAATTATGAAGACAACGATCTGCTATATCAAGCCATAATATGTCGTTCTCGACAGTAAAATGGCAATGATGTTGTCGCAAATGAGTTATAAAACTGCAGATATGTATGTTTCCAGTTGTCGTACGGGTTCGAGGCCATCCTAGCGCGACAGCTTACCCGTTCTTGGTGACGACGTCGCGGGTGTACTTGACCTCCTTCCTGCACCCGCTGCAGAGCTCCTCGAGGGTGCACTCGACCTTGCGCTCCAGCGGCGGCGCCTTGCGCACGACGTAGCTGGAGAACTCGGCGAACGCGCGCCGCCCGCCGCCCCCGATGTCCGTGGAGCTGTACACCTTCTGGAACTCCCTCGCCGCCGGAGTGCGTGGGGCGGTCCTCGCCCCGGCCTTATCGCTCTTGGCGGCCCGCGCCATTGCCGCCGCGCCGACGCCGGCGGCCTTCTCGGGCCTAGCGCTCCTCCCGCCGTCGTGGTCGGCGTTGCACGCCCCGAATAGTACCGCCCTGTTCTCCTGCTGATCCAGGAGAGCCTGCGAATTGAAAGCCGGCCACAATCAGCTATCGTCACGGCCATGCATACACGCAGGCGAGAAGAATTCCGCATCAAGATCGAAACAGAGGGCATGCATGCATGCATCGATCGATCGGTCCATCACCTCGTATGCCTCGGTGATGGCCTTGAACCGGGCCTCAGCCTCGGACTTGGACGAGGGCGGGTGCTTATCGGGGTGCCATTGCCGCACCAGGCTCCTGTACGCCGCTCGGATCTCCTGCGGGGAGGTGTCCTTGGTGATGTTCAGGACCTTGTAGTACAGCTCCGGTGGGTTCCCCATTGTCCGGGGGTAGTTGCTGCGAGGACGACGCCAACGTACGAGCGAAGAAACGGGAGGAACAGAGAGAGGGTGATCGAGTGAGAGAGAATTCAGGAGGGCCGGGGCTGCAACCTGTCAGTGCTATAATGGATGGGCAGAGAGGGGGAAATGGAGCGAGAGATGCGTGGTGGTTCTATGTAGGGGGGATATTTGGACCGGGGAGAGGCTAGCTAGCTAGGGGAGAGCGAGTGCGATGGGGTTGGTGGTTGATGTGCGGAGTGGAGGTACGAGTGGTAGTACATGTAGGGCAAGGGGCCATGAGGGACGCAGACATGGACGGACGTACTATACACGGGGACGAAAGGCTTTGATGGGGAAATGGATCATGTACCTAACCTAAGTAGCCAGATTGCAGCGGAGCTACGGTCTCATGCATCAGGAATTCAGAAGCAGCTTTTGTTCTTTCGAGTGAAATCTGATGCTGTAGATTGATCGGTGCCATAGCAATGATGATATTATTCCCAGAGCCAGGAATTTGTGGGAGCTAGGAGGGAATTCTCGCGAGCTAGGATGGCCGCCCTTCCATACCTGGCTTATACGGTATCGGAAATAATGATATGGTATTGAACAATCCTAGATAGGCAAGTGGCCTCTGGTTTCTGATCCAGTAGAAAGAAACACATGGTAGGGTAGCTACCATTGTGGATTTTGCACCTGAAATGTAAGGAGTTAGGAGGGATGTGCGTGCGTGTATGTGTGTGTGAGAGAGAGAGAGATGGTGTGAGATTTGTAGCTTAGCATGTGCACACCCAATGGCACGATTCCAAATTTTGGGACGGGCGCAGAGGAGCAGACTTTCTTCCAATAATTGGTTGGGATACTAATGTGGGCAACAACAGTCACTAGCGAGTGGAGGAGATTCAGGGAGGGGCCTATAATGTGTTTGTGCTGTTCTATTTTGAAATCAGTACAAACAGTACTCATTTTCACTACTAGCTAGCACTGCTGGATCTAATTAAACCACTTGTATTTAACAAGGGAACATAGATCGACGTCTTGAAGCCATTTGGATCGAGTCAATAACTCCTTAGCGAAAAAGAAAAAGAAGAGTAAATTATACTCTTAAACAAATGTACCAACTCTATTAATTAAACAAAGACAATACAATATATTGAAGAAATTGAATAAAACACGAGCAATAGAGACTCCCCCTAAAATAAAAGTTACATCAAGATCCTCCAAAGTCATTATCTATAGCTTTGTCCTTCGCGTCTCGGTGTTCCTCCAAGACTTCAGTGAAGAAATTACAGAAGACTAAATTTGCATAAGCTGGACTAACCTCAAAAATTTTAAAGAGCCACATGAGTTCTGCACCTCAATAGATGAGAACCTACAACCGTTGAACGCACTGTAGCCAGGAACTCACCCCTTACAAGGCAGGATGTCAAACCGCTGCTTCATCGCCGTATCGCTGTGGAAGAAGACCATGAGCACGAAGGGACGAAATGGGAGAACCATATACCAAAGCAAACTCAACATTACCATCGCTGTCACCACCGCCAAGTCAGGCCAAAGCGCCGAACGACAATCCGTCGTATCGAGAACATCGATCTATGAGACCAAAACACCATTGGCTCCCAAATGTCGACCGCAATGACTACATTAGGATGAAGATAGAGTCAGAAGACTTTTATTCCATACGATACCGCCTCCACCATCAAGACGCCGTTGCCAAGGACACACAAATCTAATCTAGAAGGGACCTAATCTGCATGCTAAACGTTGATCTGGGGTTCCCCCGCTTCCCGGCACCAGATGGGCCGTCGGAGGCGAGGGGAACCTGCTGAAGCACCCAACGTCATCTCTGCCTCTTCGGCAGCTAGGTTTTTCTAGTCTTTATCTTTTTCTCACGATGGCTAGGTTAGCTCCCATAACTTTTTACCCACTTACACCACACTTGTGCTTTATTCCATGGTTTACCCCATTTGACAATTTTTCTCCAACCTGGCACCTTGGGACAAGTAAGATTGATGTGGCAACTGACTTGGTCGCCACAGGGACACCACGTAACAAAATATTGGAAATTAAGAATTCTCTCAAAAAAAATTAAAATTCATATCTCACTCATTTCAACTACAAATTAACTGAAACTTATTTCAAAACAAATTATATTTATAATTTACATTGTAAGGCAAAAAATATTTTTCTCACTTTTCAAATTTTGAATCTGAAATTAAGGATTTGATTAAATTTAATTATAATCCTTTCACCTCCAAAAAATCCTAAAATTATATTCAACATTGTACTGCAAAACTATTGATTTTCCTTTTTTAAATTATGAATATGCATTTAAACTAAATTTAAGGTAATTTAAAGATCTTTGATAATTCCATTTTAAATTAAATTATAATCCTTTCTCCTCCACAAAATGTATAAAATTATATTCTACATTATACTGCAAAAAAATCGATTTCTATAGATATAAATTTGAATTTGATTTTTGAATTTTGCTCAGAAATCAAAAAATAAATTCATAATAAAAATTTTAATTCTATATTTTGCATCATGATGTAGAATATAATTTTGTGAATTTTATGAATGAGAAAGGTGTTAAAATGAACTAGATATGACTTTTCAAGTTTTAAGAGAAACGTGGCATGCATGTGGCCTCCGAGTCAGCCCCCACATGGGCCTGACATGTGTGGTCAGTCTGTTTGGTTAGAGAAAAATTGTTAAATTGGATAAATCGTGGAATAAAGCACAAGTGTGGGATAAAAGGAGGAAAAATTTCTGATAAATATTGACAGCCTGTGATAACTAGGAGGCAATTTTTTATAATAAAAATAAAAGAAGGGAAGACATGGCAATATATAACGCATTCGTAGATAATGATAAGAGATCCAGTCCGTGATCAATCAAGTTAACCCCGGACATGAAGTACATGTAAGCCGATTGAGGCCGTACGCTTTAGAACAGCTTTGACGCTGTCCGTTTGCAATGACGTACTTTAGGGTGGGTTCTCGCTTGTGCTATCGAGAAGGGAGGCATGCATGCATCCAGCAACGGGCGCACGAGTAGGGCTGTAAACTGAACCAGCAGAAGTGTGGCAGCACTTAATTAGCACTCAGCGAGCCATGGTCACCAGCTTGATCATCATGCGTGGAGGAGGCAGGGTCGTGTTCTCGTGATCGTGATTTTTCTGCCGTGTAAAAGAAAGAAAAGGTACTAATCGTACGTGAGGCGAACAGATAGAATTTGTTCCTGCCGTACGTACGTACTGACATGTACAACGACTGTATTTATTGTGTTCGTAGACAGCTTTGTCCAGATCTAGATCATCAAAGCCGAGCACAGTTCCATTGGAGATAATTGGTGTCCACGTACTGACACCGTGCTATCCAATGGACAATGGTGTAAGTTGGCATACATTTAAGTATGTAACAGCGCATATATTGCGCCTCGGTGAATTATTTGTCAGCTGCTACTCATGTACTCAGTCAGCACTCTTACAGATGTTCTTTCGAGATCCAAGCACGTCTGTGTGCATGTCGACAGCGGGGGATTGCATGGGAGGAAAATAAACACCCTAATGAATTGATCATTCACTGCCGCCTGATCCATCTCTGCGGATACAGGCGTAGGGCCATTTGTATGAGCCTTTGTCCTTGCCCAAAAGGAGGAGGAAAAACACGAAAGGTTTATTTCTCTCTACAGTTCTAGCAGATGTTGCTAGACTCGAAACCTTGTTTTGTGTCTGAAGAAAGTACTGGAAACATTGAGATGTTGGAGTTATAGACAACAAGAAGATAATGCCAATCATCGGAAGGGCCAAGAAAGGTCACTGCTTGTAGGTACGGGGTCAATTTGGCCCGACAAGAACTTGAAATTGAAATCAATCGATCTTGGAGGGAATTAGAAGTTCTAATTCTTGATGCAGATCCATGAGGTACGTATTGCCAGCTTACACGTTACATGCTTATCTGCTGGAGCCAATTACGCCAAAATTATGCAAATTTAAACGCAATCACAAAAAAGAAGTAACTCACTGGGAGCCCAAGCGTCCTCAAAAGAGACAGGGATTTCTTGTTTCTTGTAGCATTTCTCCTTTTTTCTTCAAAAACGTTTCTCGTGCATCGTCTGCTTATATGATACTGTGTCATATTTTTCTTTATTTGGCCCTTTCCCCTTTTTAGATTTTCTTGTTGTAATGACAGACAAACTCCCCTAACATCACATGAGATGCACACCGTCAAATTTATTACAAGGTTTGTCTCATGTTCAAAACTAAAAGTGTAACATACTAGAACTTAGTGAAAAAACTCTCAATCATGTCGTGCCTATTGCTATGACTCTACCCATGCTTGTTGAAGAGCTCGCAGATCACAGCCTCTAGGATCTAGCTCCTCGTGACCATTGCTAGTTGCTACCCCCTCCTTTCACTGGAACGAAGCATGAACGCGACCAACTAGTACACATGGATAACCTACAAGGGTGAGAAAATTTCTTCTTGTCAAAAACGACGTTGTTTCGACAATGCTAAATATACCAACAAAGAGCTACAACCCCAACCAAAATGTTAGACCATAGCCCTTTTCCTAACCCACCAAGTTAATTCCAAAATAAATTGTGAATACTAGTAGGAGGTGGTAAATTAAAAGTGATCATAACAATTCGCCATAGGAAACGAGCTATTTGTCAAAACAGAGGTGCTGGATGGACTCATATTCATTGTAAAAACAACTTTGTTTGTTTCCTCGCTAATTTCTTTTATGAAGACTATCTTTGGTCAAAATTACCCCTTAGGTAGGTACCATAAGAGTACTTTTATTATACTTCCATCTTAAGAGGGACTTTGAATTTCCAAATGCTTTTATCTTGGCTCTTTTGCTTTTTTGGATGCAATATTAGGATATGGCTTCTTTAATAAGTGATGTTTGTCATAATGTCCATCAGATTCCTAAAGGAGGACATAATAGGAAATACTACTTATAATATCGTCATTGGACATAGATCTTTCAGGTCAGCCACACATAACATCATTCTGAAAACGAATGCAATAAAGCGAATGTGATGGCAATTTGGCATGCTCTTGCAGTCAATATCATAGCACTATCAACTCCTAGGTAAATTAATTGGATGAAGTCACGCTGGATCATTTTTTTGGGAGTAAATTTCACTTTTTACCCCCTAGTTATCGCAGAGAATCAACAGTTACCTGATTTAAGAAAATTTTCCTCTTTTTACTCTGTAATTGCTTTATTCCATGATTTACCCCATCTAAAAACATTTCTTCCCTAACCTGGCATGATCCCACATGCTAGGCCCACGTGGCTGATAATTTGGACGCCACATGGATGACACGTCAAACAATATTAGAAAATAATTATAAGAATTATCCTAAATCTTGAAAATCATATCTGACTCACTTAACCTCCGAATTAAATTGTTCCTAAAATAATTTTCTAATGACCATATTTTGTAAACATATGTAAATGAGATCTTTGATGATCAATATGTAATAAAGTGATGTGCCCCTTATCTCATTTTTGCATATATAATAATTACAATGACTCAAATTAAAAACAGTGTAAATTTGACCTAGAATGAACTTAAATAAAGTTTGAGAAACCACATTCATCAAAATTTTGTCTTAATAACTTTTATAAGTCTCAAACATGTTCAAGAAGGTCTTTGAAAATTTTCAAGTAATTGAAAATTAATTGGCATATTTAAATAAAATTGTTTTGAAACTATTTCAACATGAGTAGAACTATAATATTTTAATTAAGTAAACTTTCCCATAACCAAAATTTATGAAATTTTATATTTGTCGCTCAATTGTCTTCTTAAACCCAAGTATAATTTTTTCATAAATGTTTGGGAATTGTTGCATTTATATTTAAATGACAATCAAACATAACTTCTTTTAATTTAAAAAATTCATATCGGTTATAAATACTATTAAGACCATCTGTGAAATTTTCCACATTTAAAAGTTAGATTTGAACCCTTTGCTAGTTCAAAACCTAAAGCCGAACATAACTAAAAATAAATAGAAAAGAGAAAACCCTAAATTAACCGACGCCATCGGTGGGATCAAGGCACTCGGGAATGTCCTGCGAAGCTTCCGTGCCAACGATCTGGACTCGAGGCCGTCCTCTTCTTCCCGTTAGCAGCCGCACTACCTCACCGTTGCCGGTGATCACTGAACCCTCTCCTCTATATTCCCCTGTCTCGAAAAACCTCGTCAATCTTCTTGCCATGAGCTGCTGGATTGGATCCCCCGCTTTTACCCTTTGCCTCGGCCCTCCTCCGCTCACCCCACGCTTGCTCTATTTTGGTTGTCATTGGCGATCATCGGAATGATGTTTTTCCATCAAGCCACTGGTCTACTCGATCACCGAGACGAGTTGGCGACGTGCGCCGAATGGTCCACTAGATCGCTCGCGTTGTTCTGCACCGCCGTGCTCAACCGCTTGGGTTCACTGGCCTTGAGCTGCCGGCTGGCCTGACAACGGGCCCGAAGGTTAGTTTCATACCGTGTTTTTTCGAAACCTAAAAATTAGGGTTTACAAAAAATTTTGTGCTAGTGAAGTTCTCTTAAGTGAACCTAATTAAAACCTTGTCGTCTCTCTCACAACCACATTGCCATCAGGTTATGACAACCATGTGATCCTTTCCTTCCCTTAACACATGTGTTTCAAACCTCTATCACATCTATCCTTTCGCCAATCCAACTTTACGTCTCTCAACGTAAGGCAACCTCTGCTTACCTTTTGCCCTACCGAATTACTTGCATGTCCATATATGCACACCTGAAATTCCGTACATGCATATCTATACCATTCTATAATATGGGAGTTGGTGAAGCAGTGTCACATTTTCACTTCTATACCATTCTATAATATGGGGGTTGGTGAAGCGACATCACATTTTCACTTCCTAATTTACCCCTCCCCTCCATTAACTATGTTCGTAAAAAATCTCTAACTCCACTAACCACCCTAACCATTCTATAATATGGGAGTTGGTGAAGCGGCATCACAATTTCACTTCCTATTTTACCCCTCCCCTCCATTATTCATGTTCCCAAAAATCTCTAACTCCACTAACCACATTCCTAAAAAATCTCTAACAAAAAACAACTAACTAACTAACTTAAATATAATAAAGACTTCTAATACACTTAACCACCATCCTAGAAAATCTCTAACAAAATGGGGCTGATGATGTGATGAACACCAACATAAACAGGATGTACCCGACGATCTTCATCGGGTCAAGCCCCGCGGTGCCAAACCAGAGGGCCAGGTGGTGCATGAGGTTGCCACTAGTCGACTTTCTGGAGATGAACACCTAGTGTGAGTTAGCCGCACTGGCAGTCGACGTGGAAGTTGGGCCTGACGGAGGAGCCAATGCAGAATCCCCCGCTAGGGAGAGCGGCCCTGCAGAGCGCACGACCGTGCCGTGTAGCACACCACGTCAGTTACTGACGTGTGATTGTGGCATCGGATGAGCCAAGGACGCCATTGCATGTACGTGCACACGTGAGTCATGATGGGCTATGGTGTGGAGCCGTGTGCTTAGCAGTGTGCACGTGGCCGTATACGCATATGTTTGTGTACTCGCCAGAGGAGGGCTGTAGCAACTGTTTACAGCATAATTTGGCTCGAGGATTTATTCGATTAGCCAAATTGGGATAATGAACTTACTCGCTATGGATTTAGCCTTAACCCTTGAGGTGCAGGTCCGGATACTCGCGTCCCGAGCAGTCGGAGGCGTTCCCAAGCGTTGATGTCCCGAGTACTACGTCATCAAGTCACGGGCGGCACCTCCGGGCATTCAACAAATCGCGACCCCGAGCATCATCAGCCCCGAGCACCATCGACCCCGAGCGTCATCATCCCCGAGTACTGGCATTCCCGAGTACTCAAGTCCCCGAGAAGGCACAAGTCGGACAGCGCCGGATCCCAGCAGAATCAAGCCACGATGCAATCAAATCAACCCGACGAATCACCAAGATTTATCCGATACGGAGACTTACGAAGGGAGTCCCGGAGAGGAAAGAGTTGCTTACGAACTCGGAAGGACTCTCGGTTCGTATGGAAAGATGTCTCGTACTTGGGAAGGAGTCCTGAACGATGGAAAGATATATGTATAAATAGATCAGGATCTTTTTAAATAAGGAAAGATTGTATATCCGTAATCAGTTAGGATTAGGAGTCCGAATCTCCTACGGGAAGACCAGCCGCCCTATAAATATGTAAAGGGTGACGGCCGATTAAAGACATCCAACAATCGATCAAATCAATCTTTTACCTTTTATCTTTTATCTTAGTAGTAGATCTTTGCTGTTTTGCGCCGTAAAACAGTCGTTTCTTCTTCACGTAAGTAAGAAGATCTTTGTTGCTTTGCTCGGAAAGCAATCGCTCGTCGTACGCGTAAGTACGATAGTTATCCTTTGTTGCTTTGCTCGAAAAGCATCCGTTTATCGCACACGTAAGTGCGGTTGGCGACTCCACTTTACCTAGGTATTCCACGGATCCAATTTCGTGCGAACAGCAACATCCTCGTGGGCCGCCGGGAGGTGGTGTTCTAGCGCGAGGTGGTAATCGAAGGAGAGCACGACCACGGGGAGCTCCATGGAATGGCGGAGGCAGCCAGCGTGGAAGGTGGGTAGTCATATGAGACAATGCAGAAACCCCCACCGTGGAAGTAGGTGAGCATGGGGAGCTTCTTCTCACCCTCCTTCCCAGCCACCATCATCGTTGGCCTGTACAGGCAAAGGCGGAGGCTGCAACCGGCGTCATACATGACGTCCTTCCACCCGACGCGGCCGTCGCCGGCATGGTCGTCCACACTGCTGGCCAGGAAGGGCGGCCCCGCAGAGCCCACGACCGTGCTGTTGCTGAGCAGCTACAACACACTCGGTAGTCCTCTGTGAGAAATGAGCGAAGCGGGTTGGGGCGAAGCTTGGTTGCGTGTAGCAACATATTGGGTAGCACTGGCTAAGCGCAGTGATGAAGATTGTGACTTGATATGACACTTTAGTATCATATGAGCTACCAAGGTGTAAATTTTAGAAATTTAATGAATGAAAACCATGTTGTTAAGATGAAAAATGTATGTTTAAAGTGGTTTTAGAGCATATTAAATATATTTCTAATCTGTAGAAAAGCATGGCTCTGCGCGGTGTGATAATCTGCTAGAAATTAGAGGCGGAGCGGCGCTAGCGGTGAAGACAGCTGACGATTAATAGTATAGTATCACGTATACGAGGAGGTACCCGTATACGATTCCCTGGACTATTGGAATAAGAATACATATCCGGTAAGGATCCCCAGGAGATAAGATAACCCCTCGTAAGGAGGAAGGACACCCCTTAAACTAGGAAGTCAATCCCGACGTTTAAGGAAGCCACAGTTCTACTCGGGCATAAGTCCATATCCGGTACGACTCGGGGAGCTCCTTATAAAAGGATCAGCAATTCCATGGGGAAGGACAAGTCTTTCAAGTCCCAAGAGGTCAAGTTAGATCCAAGAAGCCAGAAGCCTGAAGCCTGAAGCCATCCAGAAGCTCCAGCAATTACCACGAGAAGACCCACCGCCTCGAAGGAGTATCCTTCTGATGAGGAAGACACGATGGAGTGGAACTACACCTCATCTAATCCAGACCCTCGAGTGGTTCTCGCGATCCATGACGGTCAGGAAGATCTCGACGACCCGGATCAGCATGGGGGCTCACAACATCGAAACCCGACGGCTACTCCCCGCGGGAACGGGAATATGCCTATGGCAACAGACGGAACCCCTCAAGGGATGGGGGTATATGTGTCCCGAACTGCTGAAAGACTCGCCGAGGTGCACAATCTGCTGTCACGACCACCGGCGGCAGATTTGACGACACCCGAGGGCATACAGTGGCTATAGCGGCTGGGGCTGAACTACAGCAGGCCCAAGCTCAAGCTGAGTCTTCTCGACTCCAGTCGGTGACACAAAGCTCCAACCGAGGGAAGACCCCTGTCCGACAAGAGGAATCAGACAGAGAAGGACGACATCCCAAGACCAGGTCTCGCTGGGAGGAATAGCACATCGACCTCCGCAACATGCTCAACGAGCGCCGATCCCAAAGGCGCCAGCGAGAGCAATCTCCTCCTCGGAGAGACCACATGCACTATGCTAATAGTTGGGGACGATCTCCAACCCCGAACAGTGTTGAGAACGCGCCTTATCGGAGAACCATCAATGGATGCCAAGCGCTGTCCCAAGAGCTCCGACATGTGCGCTGGCTGTCTCGCTTCAAGTCTGGGGCCCTAGAGTCGTACGATGGCACCACGAACTATGCAGAGTTCCTGAAGATCTACACTACGACAATCGAGGCCACAGGCAGGAACGAGAAGATCATGGCCAACTACCTCCCGACCGCTCTCAGAGGAGCAGCTAGGACCTGGTTGACGAACCTACCCCCAGGAACGATCAGCTCCTGGCGACAGCTTTGCGACATACTTCTCGGAAACTTCCAAGGTACCTTCACGCATCCTGGCCGGGTCGACGACTTATTCCTAGTTGTCCAACGCCCAAACGAGACCCTCCGAGAGTTCACCAAGCGGTTTAGTGCTGTTCGCAACACTATCCCTAAAATAACAGACTCGGACGTCATCCGCGCCTTTGTTCAAGGCAGCAGGAACGAGATGTGCACGCATGACCTGATCATGCATCCTCCAAAGACAATGGCACAGCTGATGGACCTAGCCGAAAAGGCTGCCTGTGCTGAGGAAACCTTACATTACATCAAGCAGCAACAGAACAGGTTGCCCAGGTCTCCCCTCTGGACCAGAGATGACTCAACGAAGACGAAGTGCAAGAAGGAATCCTCCGGAGGGAACAGGGAGAAGAGATCTAAAGCCGATGAGGTGTTGGCCAATCTCGCCGAGAAGCATACCTGGCGACCACGCACCAAGGATAAGCAGACGACTTCCTCCGACAAGACAAGGAAACTCTGGTGTGACTTCCACCAGACCGATTCGCATGATCTCCGTCAGTGACGCATCTTCAAGTAGTACCTCAAGGAAGAAAGCGAGAAGTTCCGCGGAGAGAGCCCACAGGTCGCAAACAACAACCGGGACACGACTTCCGATGATGACTCCGCCCTTGAGCCATTCCAGGGGCATGTCAGAGCAATCGAGCATATATTCGGGGACTCGGCTTCCTACGAGTCGAAGAGGCAATACAAGGCGATTGCCCGAGAAGTTCTCACGAGAAGTTCTCGCGAGTATACTACGAGTCCCTTGGATAGTCAACTACTCGGAGGTGATCACGATCACTTTCGACCAAACTGATTGCCCCGAGAACTGTGTTCGACTAGGACAATACCCGATTGTTGTCGAACCAACGATCAATAACTGCCAAGTGGCCCGGGTGCTTATAGACGGAGGGAGCTCCCTCGACATCCTATTCGCAAACGCCCTCGATGCGATGCAAGTGCCGCGGTCATCGGTCCAGATGGTGACACAGGCATTCCACGGTATCATCCCAGGCTCGTCGACTACGCCGATCGGGTAAGTCACACTACCGGTTACCTTCAGGACACCGGAGAACTTCCAAACAGAAAAGATCCGGTTCGATGTAGTCGACTTCGAAACAGCGTACAATGCCATCTTAGGGTGCCCAACTT
Source organism: Stipa capillata (assembly GCA_019208055.1). NCBI lineage: Eukaryota > Viridiplantae > Streptophyta > Magnoliopsida > Poales > Poaceae > Stipa > Stipa capillata. The sequence goes on along the minus strand of JAGXJF010002645.1, from coordinate 15,163 downwards.
TGGCCAAGTTCATGGCAGCAACGCACTACGAATACCAGTGCATGAAGATGCCAGGCCCAAAGGGTGTCCTCACAATAAAGAGCTCCCCTCAAAAGGCACTACTCTGCGATAAGCGTAGCCTCAACCATGTGCAAGTGCCTCAGGGGGGTGAGGAACACAACCTCTTCAAAGGCAAGACGGCTGTAAAACTCACGGCGAATTAAAAACCATTCCCTTGGACCAAGCAGAACCATCCAAGATGGTCTAAATCGGCTCAACTCTTGGTTTAGACCAGGAACTCTCGCTCATCACCTTCCTCCGGGGCAACTCGGATGTTTTCGCATGGCAACCTTCCGATATGCCCGGAATCCCCAGGGAGGTAATCGAGCACAGGCTGGCGGTCTGTCCAGACATCACGCCTATAAAGCAGAAGCTCCGGCGGTTTGCTCCTGACCGGAAAGAAGCCATCAAACTGGAAATCAAAAAGCTTCTGAAGGCCGGGTTTATCCGAGAAGTCGAACACCCCGAATGGCTCGCCAACCCTGTCATGGTAAAGAAAGCCAACGGGAAGTGGCGAATGTGCGTCGACTTCACGGACCTTAACAAAGCCTGCCCTAAAGACGCCTTTCCATTACCTAGAATAGATCAGATAGTAGACTCTACGTCCGGATGTGACTATCTAAGCCTTCTCGATGCCTACTCCGGTTATCACCAGATAAGCATGTGTTGGAAAGACGAGGAGAAAACCTCCTTTGTAACTCCGTTTGGGGTATTTTGCTACTTGAAGATGCCTTTTGGATTAAAAAACGCGGGCGTAAAATATCAACGCGGAATGCAGCTCGCCCTTCACAGTCAGCTCGGTCAGAATATTGAAGCTTACGTCGATGATCTCGTCGTAAAAACAAAGAAAAAGGAGGATCTGCTCTCGGACTTACTAGAAACATTCACAAACCTTCGAAGAAACAGGATAATGCTGAATCCAGAAAAATGTGCCTTCGGAGTCAACGCCGGGAAATTACTTGGGTTTTTGGTTTCGCACCGAGGAATCAAAGCGAATCCCGACAAGATACGAGCAATTGCAGAAATGAAGTCACCAAAGTCAATCCGAGACGTCCAAAGACTCACGGGTTGCCCGGCGGCCATGAGCCGGTTCATATCCCGACTAGGAGACTGTGAGAACCCAGGTTTTAGGTTTAACCTTGAGCGACGTGAGGTGGAAGCTCGTTAACTCACGCTGCTGAGTTGACCTAGTTCTACCGAGGAACGTCAGAAGTTAGAGAGTGAGGGGGGAAGTCGTTATGCATTCGCATTTCATCCGCATCATCGCATGGCATATAGTATTCGTGCATGGCAAATATAATTGAAATTTAACTTTATTAATTGAATAAATGTTACAAATGTCATGACACAATATTGTTACAAAGTGAATAAACAAGGAAGAAAAGAAAATTACATATTAAAATAGTTCTACCTATACATCATCTAAACCCTAATCACCGAGTCTTCGAAGTCTTCAAGTCTTGAGTTGTCGTGGAACACCGAGAGCCGAAGGGGGAAACCCTTCGGAAATGTTGGCGATCATTCGAGGTCATCGAGTATGGGTACTCGAGACCGTTGGAATCATGCCGTTGCTGTAGGAGGCAGGGTTTTTGAAAGCATATTTAAAATAAGGTTGGTCTTATCGGCACGGTTCCGCTGACATCCGCGGGGTTAGCCGCGGGGGCAAAAGAGTGCCGACGACCTAAATACTTTTCTAATTTTAAAAATAGTTTTTGAAAATGTTTTATTCTCAAAAATTGTCCGAGGGCCACGAGGCTAAGACCCTCATTGGACAATGCTAATATTTTATGCATTAGGGAGAAAAAGGGTGAGAATGTTGAAAATAGTTTTAGTTATCCTAAAACTAAATTGCCTCCATAGTTTTGTTTTGGGCAAAGAAAACTATTTTGTAAATCATTTGAGAAAATAGAACCTCGGATAAGGCAACCATCTGTACCCATCTTGAAGCCACATGAATTTTAATTGAAAGCTATTTCCTTGAATCACAAGAAAATAATCCACCGAATGGCTTTCAGCTAGCAGCTCAGATATTTTAGCTCAAGGAGACTTAGCCAGAGTTCCTTAACCAAGAAGGCAACTAAATTCAAGGGATAGGTTCATGGGTCATTCGAAATGCCATCAGGAAAGTAAGCAAGCATGAGGTGGCCGGGTATCATCATCACAGAGGGTTCAGGAGCTCAGTAGAATAACATAAGGCAACCGAAGGGAGCAATGCAACAGTAGAGGTAACCATCGACAATACCACTCCCAAGAGCTGAGCCAAACAACTAGAAACCAGTTCCAAGAGACCAAGGCCTCAAGTACTTCAAGAATAATAGGATCAGCACGAGCAGAGGAGGAGATTAGGAAGCCAGAAACCAGAAGGGTGGCAGGGCATAGGAGAGGAGAAGGATCAACTAGAGCAAAGACAGGACCCAACAATTTACCACATCCAAACCAATTCAAGGTAGGAATCAGCAATAGCACCGCAAACCCTCATATGTCCATGCATTTTAGCATGTTAATAAGAACCCTCAGAACCAATTTGTCATCACAGAAATCTTGTAAGAGAGTTAAATAGCATCTGTTCTTATCATTTTTGGCTACAAGTTCTCAAACAAGAAATCTCAGAATAGGTTCATCATCGGGTTTCAATAGGCAACATGGGTAGTGATCTGTTCTTATCAGGTTTCTATACCTTTCTTAAGCTTCTCTTCAGAGATCATCTTATATATATGACAAGGCATCGAGTAGGCAGCTTAGCATAGTACTCTGTTCTTATCAGTTAACACCACAGATTCTTAAACAAAATCTCAGCTAACATCATCACTGGGTGTAAGTAAGGCAGCTAGTGAAGTATCTGTTCTTGTCATCCTTTCTTAAATTCTCTCAGGAAAGTATAGCAATATATCAAGGCATCAATTAGGCAACAAAGTTGTAGCATTTGCTCTTATCAGTATATACGCATATATGTACTGAAACCCAAATAGGCATCGTGTGAAGTAATTGTTCTTATCAGTCTAACAAGATTAAAAACAGTTCGGATACAAAAGTATCCTCTTTAGCAAACCAAATCAAGTATAATATCCGCCAAACCATTTTAATCGAGTCAACCCGTATAGCAATCAAATTGCGCATTCAGAATTTCAATCCGTAGGCATCAACTAGACCCAAATCAAACCAGCATTGGTAGAAACCCTAGAATTGGGGAATTGGGAAGAGAGGATTAGAGGAGTGAGGGCTTACCTGTGGATGGCGGCAGCAACCCACCGCACCACCGGCGAGGGGCGAGCCGGCGGAACACCGCCGGAGGCGGGCTACGACGCCGGGCTGCAAGCCACTCGGGCGGCGCGGCGAGGCGACCAAGGCGGCAATCCGGAGAGGGGCCGGGGCAGGGTGCCGAGGCAACGGCGCAAGGAGCAAGGGCAGCGGCCGGGGCTGAGCACCGGGGAGGCGACGGTGCTCGGGTAACTCCGGGCGGACGGAGACGATGGCAGGCTAGGCGGTGGCGGCACCGGGGCAGAAGCTCGGGGGGGAGCCAGGAGCCGGGGCGGCACCAGATCGGGCGGCGGCAAGAGGCACGCATGGCGGCGGCGGCGAGAGGCACGGATGGCGGCGGCGGCGCATGGAGCAGTTGAGAGAGGAAAAGAGGCAAGAAGAGAAGGGGATTAGCCCCTGTGTGTATACGGGAGAGGCCGGAAGATTGTCTTAAAAAAAGGGAAAGAAGGAAGAAATCAATAAAACCAAATAAGGATTAAGAGATTTTTCACTCCTTCCTTGAAAACAGAAAGAGAAAGGGGGGATAAATGGAAAATGGAGATAACCTCACAAAAAGGAAATTGGAAATCTAAAAGAAATTACCTAAGTCAATATAACCTCTAGGAAAGAACTTTAAGTTCATCCAAAATTTGTAGATTGATTTAAATAGAATAAAATGTGTTATTCTTTAAAAAGAGGTTAAACTCTAAGCCTTATTTTCTCAAGATCTTGATTAATCTTCTTGCTAAAATCAATAGCTTGAATAGAGAGGTTAGGCTTTGAGTGAAGTGATCAAAGGTTAAAATGGTTAAGCGATATCACATGAATGATCAACACGAGATTAAAAATATTTAATGTTAGAATCATTCCTTTAAGGAATATCTAAAAGATCTAGAATTGAGTCCATTTAAGCAAATTAAGTGCACCATTTTCTCGCATACATAATGCCATGTCTTTTGCATTCATGCTCGGAGATTTTTCTGGATTAGTCCTTATCGGACTATATTGTTTTCTTCAGAAACCGGAGTTCCGCAAGCAGACCAGTCGAACTCCACTACTTATCCGTCACCAAGCAAGTCCAGTTTTTTATTCATGTCCGTTGAGGATGTTTTACAAAACTTCCCTCTTGTCTATAACATGCACAAAAATCTATTTTCTAAAGATAAATCAACTGTTATTTTGTTTTGGATCGTCGGTTCTTTGGCGTTGGCATGGTGGGTGGTGAAATCCTGGTATAGGTGCCGGATGGCACATTGGGAAGGTGGATTTCATCACATGGGTTTGTTTCATATAAGGTTAATACAACCAATGATCGATTGTGTTCAAGGGCCGTAGCGATCGCGCATACCACATACCCTGTATGGGCGGGGCTGAGCCGAAGTACCTTTGCCCTAGGTTCATATTCCCCTGGGAACGCAAGACCTCGGTAGTGGGATTGGCTACCAGGAAGGTGGTTTGGCCATAGGGCTACCCACAGTTGTTGACGTGGTTTGGCCATAGGGCTGCCCACATTTTATTCAAGTGGTATTAGTCGCCGGGCTAGCCACATCTTGTTTGAACAAGTGGTATTAGTCGCCGGGCTAGCCACATCTTATTTGAAAAGGTGGTATTGACCGTTGGGTTAGCCACAATTGAATTGGGGACCGGTAGTCCTATACGGACTACGACGCGGAGTATGACCGAGCGGGCGGTGAAAAGGCTTTGTGATCGGGGGAATGTGAATGAACCTTGCAAACTCAGACACATGACCAAGTTCGTTTGTGGGTACAGTTGCGCACCTCTGCAGAGTGTATAGAATTGTGGCTAAGTCACTCCGTGGTCCCGGTTGGAACTGCGAACCCGGCAAGAAAGGGATTCATCGAGAATCCTAGTAGCTTGTGAAACAGGAGATCATTAGTCTTCTAAACTAAAACTTGACTCTCTTATCTTACAAAACTTGCATTGCTTTGGAGAGCATTGTTATTCTCAATAGCTAGTGCATCAAACACCTCTTTGCTATTCCTGGACTTGTTGAGTACCTTCTTTACTCATCCCTCTATCTTAATCCCTTTGAATAGACTGTGAGCGGGCGGCAGAGCAGGAGATCGTCTACGTCGAGGTCGATGAAGAAGAAGCTGAAGAACCTACATCGACGAAGGAGGAAGAAGGCGTGGACTACTACTACGACTACCACGACGACAACACAGCCGAGTAGATATAATAGGTCAAGTCAATGAGAGTTGTAGAAAAGTCTTTTGCTGTAGCCAAACGATAACGGTTTTAAATTTCCCGTACTTTTGGGAAACAGTTGTAATACTTTATGTTGTTCTTCGAGTTTGTACTTTAAGTTTGTAATATATGGACCGCTGCAATGCTTCTGTCGTGCTACTCTGAGTGATATGTACAGTCGAGAAGTCACTTCGTCTGTGCGTATCACCGCAGAGACCGTGGAAATCCTTTCTTCAAACACCTACGACAACACAACGGCTTCGAATGGATAGAAGAATCAGAAAAGGCATTCTAAAGCCTCAAGGAATACTTAACAACCCCCCGTGCTAGTCGCGCCCAACCCAGAAGAAGACTTATTTCTTTACATCGCTGCTAGTCCATCAGCAGTCATCGGAGTATTAACGGTGGAACATGGGACTCCAGAACAACGCGAGAAGGTTCAACAGTCGGTCTACTACATCAGCGAGATTCTACACGGGCCCAAGGAGCGTTACCCTCAAGTTCAGAAATTCCTGTACACGGTACTCACTACATCTCGCAAACTTCGACATTACTTCCAGGCTCACACCATTACGGTCCCAACCACCTACCCACTAGGAGAGATTCTCCGCAACCGCGACGCCATTGGCCGGATCGCCAAGTGGGTCGTCGAGCCAGGAGAGTTCGATGTCCACTTCGTGCGTCGCACCGCCATCAAATCTCAGGTACTCGCCGATTTCATCACCGAATGGTCGGAGCCCGACCACTCCGGTGAGTCACCAGCCGTGAAAGAAGATATTTGGAATTTACACTTCGATGGGCGTGAGGGCTAGAATAGTTTTAACTTCCCCAATCGGAAAATGCCTGCAGTATGCGCTACAGATTGACTTCCCGGCTACGAATAACGTGGCCGCGTATGAGTGTTTACTTGTCGGTCTCCGAGTCGCTTCCGCACTTGGTATCCATCGCTTACTCATGAGTGGGGACTTAGAGCAGGTAGCGAGACAAGTGTCCAAGGAATATCAGACCACAGACCTGAACATGGCGGCTTACCTAGCGGAGGTGAGGAAGCTGGAGAAGAGGTTCATTGGACTCGAGGTACGGTACATCCCGAGAAAGGACAACTGCCGAACCGATAGCCTTGCCCGCCTGGTTTCCTCACGATCTCCATGTCCACCCGGAGCCTTTGTAGAAAGGATTTCGACGCCGTCCATAGCTTCTCGTGAGTCCGTGGACGAAGGAGTGGCCACCCTCAGAACAAAGCACCACTCAAGGACATCACCAGGTATTGACGCTCCAAGGGGAGTGGCGGGTCGACTCGTTGCTCCCCTCGATCCTGAGGATTCGTGGATAGAGCCCATCCGCATGTACCTTCTCGATCAGACAACGCCTGAGGATGATACACTATCTGAGCAGCTTGCCCGACACGCCAGGATGTACCCCCTGGTCGACGGAGTCCTCTACCAAATAGGAGCTCACGGAGTGCTCATGCGGTGTATACCTCAGAAGTAGGGTACAGAATTACTCGAGGAGATCCATGGAGGGGTGTGTGGGGCACATCCTTTAGACAAGGATTCTATTGGCCGACAGCCCTCCGTGACGCGAGCGAGTTAGTGAAGCGATGCCGTTAGTGTCAATTTCACCGCAGACGCATTCACCAGCCCGCCCAAGCATTATCATGGCCCTTCGCCACGTGGGGCCTAGATATCCTGGGACCTTTCCCAGTTTCACCCGGGGGCTACAAGTTCCTATTTGTCGCAATTGACACATTCACTAAATGGATTAAGGCTGAACCAGTCGTACAAATCACATTGGAGGCTGCTAAGCGGTTCATAATGAAGAATGTTATGACCAGATTTGGCGTCTCGAGCAGGATTATAACCGACAATGGCACCCAGTTTTGTAGCGCAGAGTTCATCAAGTACTGCGCTGGCCTCGGTACCACAATATGCTATGCCTCAGTTGCACACCCACAGAGCAATGGGCAGATCGAGCGTGCCAATGGACTTCTCCTCCAGGGCATGAAGACCCGTGTCTTCGATCACCTCTTCACGCACGCAAAGGCATGGGTGCGAGAGCTACCCTCAGTCCTTTGGGGACTTCGGACAACCGCCAGCCGTGCCACGGGCGAAATACCATTCTTTTTTATCTATGGGACGGAGGCCATGCTCCCCTGTGAGCTCGCGCTCAAATCACCACATGTACAACTATACACGGACAAGGAAGAAACCCCTCGATGAGAGGACGACCTCAATTTCCTTGAGGAGAAACGGGCTCAGGCCTTACTCCGAGCCACCAATCAGCAGGACCTCCGTCATTACTATAAACGACACATCCGGCAACGCTCTCTCCAAGTCGGCGACCTCGTTCTACGACTCATTCAGAACAGGAGTCATAGCAAAAAGCTCTCCCCCAAATGGGAAGGCCCTTATACGATAGCCGAGGTTACTCGACCAGGATCATTTAAGTTAACCATGGACGATGGCCGAATCTTGACAAATTCCTGGAACATCGACCAACTCCAGAAGTTCTATGTGTAAGACCTATGGACTGCCTACCCGAGAACACTTCCCAAGTACGTAGTCAGGGGTTGGATAGGTTTGGATGATGAGCATGACGTTGTCAAACATATAGACTCGTCGGAACTCACATAAGACCTCAAAAATATCAATAAAATCTCCGTACAGTCTGGCACACGTTTTATAGAAGTACAAGATTTGCTACACGTTCAGGCCTCTGGGGGACTTTTCCCCGGAGTATTCAAACGATCAACGAAGACCTGGGCTACTCCCGCCACCTCCGCCAGGTAGTGACAATTCTCCGCCTCGTCCCGCCCGAGGAACTCGTCGGTTAGAATCTCCGGGTCGAAGGTAGGGTTTCACGCCCTGATAAGCACCAAGGCTGCAGCAGTGGTTTCCTTCATCCCAGCTTGTCGCTCTTGGGCAACGCGAGCGTCGAAATTTTCCTTCACGACGCCAGCGGCCCGATCCAGCTCTGCCAACCGATCTGAGAAGCTCTCAGAGGCTCGGAAGGGCACACCGACTGTCTTCAGTACTGTTTCGAGACGATCCACCACTGGTAAGAGTTTTTCCTCAGGAGAAGAAGCCCACGCCTTTTCTTGGGAAAGAGTGTCAGAGGGTCGGGCCGATTGGTCCCGAAGTTTTTGGATCTCGGTGCAAGCAGAGCTCCATCTGCCCTGGGCACGCTGGGGAGAGCATCGAGGTGAGAGAGGAAGAAAGGATCGCCCTGCGAAAGGGCTTGTTTGTGAGTAGAAATATTTACCTCCACCAAGGGCCCGATGAGCGCCAGCGGATCGTTTTCTGCCGGAGTCTCCTCAATCGGCTGACAAGGAGTTGGTAGGAGTTTAGCTGGAGAAGGTGAGGTTTCCTCCTAATTGTACCCTGACCAGGTAAGAGCCTGAGAGTAGGCAAGCACCTCCTCGGGGCAATAGACTGGTTGGATCCCGGCGAGGATTGAGGGTCTACAAGCGGCGGTCGTCCCGCGACCGGCGAGGACGAGTCCCTACGAGTCGAACTCAGCATCCGCGTCACCAGAAAAGAAATCGACAAAGGGAGATGAAGAAGACTACCTCGCTCTTTTCAAGAAAATAGAGCGTGGTCTCCGAGCCAAGGAAGTCGCTACTCCCCGAGCAGGAGAGCTCGTGGCTCCTGCTGAAGAGGTTCCGCGCGCCTTTTCCTTTTTTGGGCAAAATACCCGATCAGAAATCAGGAGCATTGCCAGAAGACGAAAAGGCTAAAAAGCTTACCAGAGAAGCCCAAGAGGTTGGTTCCGGAGTAATCGCAGGGGCCCCCGACCCTTCGCGCGTAGGCTCCTCAATCTGCTCGGGACCACCTACATGATGATCTGCGCCCCCGTCGGGTTGACCTTCGGTAGTGGTTGGCTCCCGACTAGTGATGGAGGGTCCCGCTTCAGGATCCATGACCCTGCGTCCTTCGCATTGGAGATAGTTACCCGAGTGGTACCTCTATTAGTGCTACTTGGATGAAACAGCGGGTATCCAAAACCAGAAGGGATTATTGCAAGAACCTCTTCCCGCTCCTATTGAGGCCGAAGGGGCAGTGACAAGGGGCCGTCTTGACGCCCTGGTGAAGGTGTCTCTTCGAAGAGGATCGCCGCCTTCTCGAGCACTTCGGCCTCCGAGAGAGCTGTTTAAAGGAAAAAGGGGATCAGAATAGCTCGGATCCTGCAAATCTTAGAGAACTATGAGTCATACCCATTTTTCTCTGTTTATGATAGAGGTCGCTTGTGGTCACCTAGGCACTTGGCTCCCTCGATCGCAAGGGACATAGCCCGTGCCTGATGAAGTCAGAAGCAATGTCAAAGGATGTCAGGCCACGGGACCTGAGAGCTCTGATCTCGCTGATCTGACTCCTGAGGCGAGAGTCCAGCGCTGTCTCGTCAGACCACGCGGGTACCAACTCGGGCGGAGAACCCCAGTACTTGATACCCAAGGCGGACGATGCGCGGCAGTAGCACCATTCTTTCTCCCATCCCGGAAAGGAGTTGATCCCGGTGGCATCAATGTATTCTGCATCTTTTCCTTCTTAGAACCAGACGCTGGCACTGCCCACGACCCTTTCCCTGATCCTCCCCAGAGTATGGTAATACCTGATGAGGTCTAAGGAAGGACGCGTTCCAAGAAAAGCTTCGCACAAATGAGCGAACACGCTGAGCATGGTGAACGAAGCCGGGTCAAGGTAGATTATCTCGATCCGATAGTACTAGAGAATGGAGGTTATGAAAGAAGATGGCGGAAAGAAAAATCCACATCAGAAGAAATTTGGGAAAATAACCAACCAGCCAGGATCGGGCCGGCGGATCCGCTCATTCTGAATAGGGCGGAACTCGGCTTGGTGAGTCAATTGGATGAGGGTCAATTCTAGTGAAGACCTAAGTCTTGCCAAAGTTAACACCGAACGTGGCCACGAGCTTCTAGATGGAAGAGACTCAGCCATGATCGAGGAGTTGGAAGCAAGGGCGCAAGGAAGAAGACGGGGATGCTGGGGGACGGAGAGCAATGTGGGCAAAACCCCAACCATCGGTCTCCTAAAAGATTCAATTTTCGCCTGACCAGAGCACGGTTAACGGCAAGTATCTCTGTCTCATGACTACCGTAAGATTGGAGGTTCACCAATCGTCGACACGGCCATACTCCAATCTTGCCGTCAAAAATACAATTCCCGTCGCTATCGAATCTCGGTCTAGCTATAGCCGCGAGAAACATCACTTTCTCGATCCAGCCCTTGTTCTTGGTGTGCCTTTCTGAGTTGGGCTCATCATTTTCCAAATAAAATTTCTTGTTCTTGCGGGTGCGGTAGAACCACTTTTCATCTATGTGAACCATATTGAATGCTGACTTGAAGGTAGGATTCTCCGGCATGCTCGCAGGCTCTAACGTAGAAATGCAGTAACAGACCTAAACTTTCTGGTTCTCTGCAGTGATGGTAGGCTTGATGTCGTTCATGTGGCGCGGAAATTTACCCTCCTTCAAACATCGGTGAAGAGTGGTCACAGACAAGTGCATTGCCACGGAGAGATCAGTGAGGGTCGTCCATTCATCCATCGGCAACTCGTGCATCACATCGGTGTCCAGCATAATCTGTTTTGGGCCACAATTCTTGGGCCTTTTGTTAATCACGGCATTAACTCCACCTCGCATGCCATTATTCCATATGCGCGTCACACACCTCCGCGGCACGCCGGTTTGAAGTGACACTGCAGTACTGACTCCATGCTTCAATGGGCCATGACCATTTCTCTGTAACACCAAGTTGTATATGACACGCTTCTCATCATCAGTGTGTTGAGTTCTCCTTCTAATGTTGGCCATATGATCTGCAAAACAATAAGAGTATGGAACATGTTAATTCAATGTATATCCATGCACATCTAAACTTTACATAAAAATGAAAGTCAGGAAATAAAAGATCACGGCTTACTCAAACAAAATCCAAGTTGCTTGCTCAAATCCAAGTTGCTTGCTCCTCCGTTGCCTTCCGTGTCTGAGTCATCGAAGCGCCGGTTGCATCGTTACCACCGCTTCCATCATTGCCGGTAGAGCCTCCCTCGTCTACATAATTGCCCAAGCCACCTCCTCCAACACCTCCGTCATGCGCGGCAGCTCTGGAGCTTTAGCCGCCGCCTACTAGGCTGGCTCTCGACCACGAGCCAAGGACGTCGCCAAAGCCACCTCCTCCTCCACCTCCTTAGTTGCCGGCAGGGACGGAGCAGTCGTTTCGGCCTCGTCTGAGGGTTGCGCGTCCATGCCCGGTGAGGCCGAGCATGCCATGCCCACGGCCACCCCCGTTTCCTCGTCCGGCGACGAAGGGCATGGGCCATGCGCCCCTGGCCAGACCGAGACGGGCGTGCCCGCTACTGCCGCGTCCGACCGGCTCATCTGCATGACAGGTGATCCGCGAGCCACCGTGGCCATGTCCACTGCCTCCGTGCGGCGAGCTCCCGTCCGCATCCGCCACCTCCGCATAGCGAGTCACCGTGCCTGCGGCCACCTACTCGCATCGCCATATCAACTTGCCAGCCTTGCTCGCCACCAATGCGTTCGAACAGCGCCCGGCCAGTGAGACCCAATCGTGCGCGCCTCTCCTTCACCAACAAGGCGGCCACCTACTCCGACACCGGCGGCAGCAGAACCTCCTCCTAGCTGGACGACGTCGCCGGCAGCAAAGTCCTCTGTGTCATCCATACTCGCTGGTTGGCTCAGATCAAAAGGCACCATAAGTGTTTGAGAGAAAGGAAGAAGAAGAGGGGATGAAGGCTGAGCACAACACACTGCTGCCACCAATTATAAAGAGAGAGGAGTGCAGTACAAATTTTAAAAAAATGGCGCCAAGGTTTGCCTCTGTGTTGAAACAAAAAACCGTGCTCACGTTTCAAACGAAAAACCGAATGTTTTGGCTTCTAATCTTTGCCGCTATGTTGTTTTAATCCAAAGTGAAGCTAATTAACCAGTGCATGTGGCTAAAAAACAGTGCATGATGCATGCATGGGCCATGCGCGTGAGAACTAACGGGGGATAGGACGCGCGTGGAGGCGAGCGAGAGCGCGGGACTGCGAGATGGGTGCGAGAGTTGTTTTCTCGGGAGGCCGAACAACTTCATCATTAATCCACCACATAACGAGGAAGTTACTGATTTTTAAGGACTACAAAAGAGATTAATGAGGGAGAGAAAAGAGCACACTAATTGGTTAGTTTTCAACCCAAAAAATTCAGACTCCCGTTGTACATCTGCCTTGGTTACGGCGTTTTTGAGGATGGGCCTAACAAACTGAAAGGGAGGGAGTATATCTCTGTAGGCACCTCTGCCACCTTTTCTCTCTCATGGGTGCTTAACCCTAGTCCTTCTCTCCATCACCCTTTGGAAACTTTCCTCCTCCTCACCTTTGTGATCCTTTGCACAAAAACCGTGCATCCCGTCCATATCACCTCTTTACCTCCAAAAGTACTAAAATGTCAAAACCCTAATCCTCAGCATTTCTCTCCTCCCACCATGTGATCAGGCATTCCATCCCTGTCTCCCCTCATCCTAAAACCCTAGCGTGTCGAGACCCTAACCCCTAGCATCTTATATCGCCAATCAGTTCGTGAAACCCTAAACCCATATCTAACACTAAGAACCGTGGGATCAATCCTGATATATGGTGGGGCATAATCGCCTGTCTCATGACCATATGTATACCTAAAATATATGGGACACTATTATTCCATGTTGTTCTTATTGCTCATGTCATCCATGTGCCCTATATATATACACCTTTGGCTCATTGCCCTAAATTCCCCAACATCTCTTTCTATAAGTTGAAACCCTAGATTTAACATCGCATGTGATTCCTTGACCTCCAAATCCCCTCATATAATTTTGTGAGCCTCTTGACCTCAGTACCAACCATGTTGTAAAATAATATGGGGCAGTGTAGTACAAATTTTTTAAATTAATTTAAATATTGAATTTGGAGAAGATTTGAGTTTTGAACTCCAACCCACATGAATAATCCTCAGAAAAATCCCAATAAGTTTCTCGAGAGACTTTGCGTAAATTAACCCATTTATAAAATAATACTTGGACCTGTTGTTCAAAACTTTCAAATAATTTTGAATATCAGTTTGGGCTATTTTGAAAATAGGCTAGTGCCCTAAGTTTTGAACTTCAAAAAAATCCCCAAAATTCATGATAGTATTCCCTCACAATATATAGCTCAAAGACATGCCCATTTCCCCATGTGAAATCCAAGAATCTTAAGTAATTTAAAATTGGAATTTTAGCTTATTTTAAACTTAGCTCATTTCTCACTGATTTAAACATTCAAAATTTCCATAAAATTTGTGGAGCATTCTCAATTCATAAGGGATCCATATTTTGACATAAAATGATATACCTTCCATTGAATTCCTCCCCATGAAAACAAGGAAAATTCCTTTTAGTCTTGCATAGTTCTTCTCTGATCTTTCTCCTTTCTTCCCTGTTAAACCTACCCCAAGTCTACCAACCAACCTCATCTCCTTGGCCCACATGTCAACTCCTTCTTCCTCCCTCTATCTTTCCTTTTCTTCTCTCTCTACCGAGCATAGTGCAACCAGCTCTTGCGTCGTGCCACCTTCCGCTCACCAACAAAAGTTGGTGCCTAACTCCCCTCGATCTCTAAAGCACTGGCCAACCTCCCTCCATTACCTCATTCTTCTTCCCCTAATTAATCCCTAATGCCGAGCACGCCATCCTCCATTCTCCCTACTTTCTTCACCGAGCTCTCACTCTTCCTATTCTCTCCTCTCCTTCCCCGGTCTCTTCTCCTCTCTTACCCACTTCCTTTGTTCCTGCAAATGCAGCTCGTCGGCACATATTCTTCTCCAAGCTGCCGCCACTAGCTAGAGCTACCATGCGTTGCCCGCCGCCACGGGACTCAAAGCAGCCGCCACTCCTATCCTCGCCAGCCTTGGCCGACAACTGCAGGACCCTCCCCTAGACTCCCTAGCATCGCCTCGATGCTCGCCGCTAGCCACCGTGCACCAACTCGCTGCCGGCAAGTATCCCGAGCTTGCCCGAGCCCGTCTACTCACCATCCCCTGTTTTCTCTCTCCAGCAGGACCTTAACCCTAATTCGTGCATGGGTAATCAAGTTTAAACTATACCTCTTTGCTAACCGCGGCCACAAATGTCAGCTTTAGTGAAGACATTTTTCCCCGGAGTACGTTTTCTACTTCAGGAAGAGCATACTTGTCTTCCTTCCTCTCGAGTGCGCCTTCCCTTGCTAGAAGGCGTATTCCCCTTACTTTATTCACCGAAACCACCTCTATTTTTCTGAAGGTGTATTCCAGCAGGCACCTGTGAAGTCACCTTCCCCTTCTCGAAAGAACAGTTTCCCCCTTTCAATTTCTCTCCCAGTAGACCTTCGGAAGCCTGATTCTCTCTTGTTGTAACTCCGATTGACCCGATTCTTTTTCCTAAATTCATATAAATTCAAATCCTATCCAGTTGTACCGCTTCCATAATTTTTGAAATGGTTTGAATTTAGAATTTGAATATCATTCAAATTTGAGCATTATATGCATATCTCCTTTAATATAGCTCCAAATAAAATGATTATTTTTCCTAATATCATCTAAAATAAAAATCTAATCATTAGTACCAATGTCATAATTTTTGGAATAAATTTGATTGCCATA
>JAGXJF010002644.1:0-36085 GCA_019208055.1 Stipa capillata | reverse complement strand
AATACTCCGACACTTATAAACCATCGCAAATCCACTGCTACCAATTTGCAGACAGCAGAGAAACAGTTGGTGATGTTCGTCTTCTAAAAGTGATAACGGCAGGTGCATTGGCTCTGCACTTCCATCAAGCAGCATGCGCTCTAGGAGGTCGTCTCTAGTACTGACTTCGTGATTCATTTGCAATCACATACCACGGCGCAGTACCCTTGAAACAACAGCAATGCAATTATTTAGGATGCTTCTACACCGATTACGCAGGTAATCATGGAAGACATAATTAAAGAATGAAGATCACATTCATTAGGGAACCAACTCCCTAATTACTCAAGTAAAATCATGAAAGATAGAATTACCCAACTACTAGATTAAATTTATCAGCTGGAACTATATTTCAACTCAGACATGAAGTTTTCCCTCCATGTGTCCGCGGGGGTCTAGAATTCAGGTTAGTCTTACCTCAAAATGTACATTTAGGTCACATAAGTTGGTTAAGTGGGTCCACGTAGACTAGGACATGAGATTTAGTACTGCCAGTGTGGCGTGGGGTTGACGATGCCATGGGCAAATACCCTGTTTAATTGTTACAAAAACGTTTACTTTCCTTAATCCAAGTGCTGGCGTGCTTGGCAACCCAATGTTCTCTCCCCCATCTTATCCGCCAAGTTCCTCACCCAATCCTCGGGGAGTAGCCCGCGTAGGTCTTTAGGTGTCCTTGTCCCTTCGAAACAAGGCCCCTTGTCCCATTCTAATTATTCACTTTGCTGTCTTCTTAATAAATAGGCATTCCTGCTAGTTTTTCTGGCAACATCTCAATTAAGCCCACATTTTTTTGATGCTAACAACATTTTTCTGAATTTTGACTTGATACACTACTACAAACAACATCATCCAGGATCAGTATCACTGACGAGTAAGTCATGCCCGTCAGTGGTGACAAGTTATCACTGACGAGTATTAAAACTACCCGTCAGTGATCACTTTGCCATGAGCCCGAGTCATGCTCGTAAGATGTCATCACTGACGGGTAGAAAACCAACCCGTCAGTGATGACTTTTGCCATGAGCCTGAGTCATTCTCAAAAGATGTCATCACTGATAGGTCAAAATACTACCCGTCAATGATGATTATCAGTGACGGGTAGGTTTTCTACCCGTCAGTGATGACATAGTTTTATCACTGACGGGTAGGAAAGAGACCTGTCCGTGATGTGATTCTGAAAGTTCGGAACCCAGAATTTTGTCATCACGGATGGGTTGTTTTCTCACCCGTCAATGATGAGTGAAACTCATCACTGACGGGTTAAAAAGAGACCTATCCATGATGTGAATCCCGCCTCTGAAATTTCAAAACCTGAAATTTTAGAATCCCACGGGGTATATAATTCACCTTAGTTAGTGTGCCCCTCAGTGCAGATCCAGATCCAGATTTTTTCCTTCTCCCTTTCAACCTCCTCTCCTTCCTTCCACCCCCTACTGCTCGTGCTCCTGCCGGGGTTGCTGCTCACCTCGCTGCTGGTGCTGCTGGTACTCATGGTGGCGGTGGGTTTCCAGATCGAGAGGGTGGAGGTAGTGCTGGTGAGGAGGGAAGAGGGAGGAAGAGGGAGAAGGATCCAGTGGTGGTCGTGCGGAGGAGGGTGGAGCTGGTGATCATCTCCTCCTCTCCTCCTCTCCTCTCGGTAAGAAAGATCCTCCCAAGTAGTGCCTAAATTTTTTATTTTTAAAATTTTTCTCGTATTTTTTTGTAGCAGCTCTACTCCCTCACGGTTCGGAATCTATAAAAATTACTGCATTTGGAGCTCGGGAAGAAGTTCAACGGAGGGAACAGAGGGTTCGGTAGCGGAGATTATTCGTTCGGAGGATTCGGTAGGCCGAATTTAAAGTGAAATTTTTTTATTTTTTTTAAAATTTCGTATTTTTTCCTAGCAGCTCTACTCCCTCACGGTTTAGAATCCGCAAAGATTACTACATTTGGAGCTCGGGAAGAAGTTCAACGAAGGGTCGGAAGATGCGATGTTTCGTTCGGAGGGGAAAAAGTCAGTCTTAGAGGGTGAATTTTGAGGTGAAAAATATACAGGTCTAAAGACGTGTAGGTTTATCAGATGCGCCTCATTGATACGGTCATTTTGAGTGGTCGTGGACCCAAAACGGACACCGTATACAAAAGTTACAGCTGTTTTAGTGAAACCCTACCCGGTAGTGCTCGAGTAGGGCTTTTTTTTGCGCCTCTGAAAACGTCATCACTGACGGGTTAAATATTTACCCGTCCGTGATGACTCCCATCACTGACGGGTTAAATATTCACCCATCCGTGATAACTTTTTGACACCTGTGAAAACGTCATCACTGACGGGTAAAAAAAGTACCCGTCAGTGATGACTCTGCCATCACGGATGGGTGAATATTTTCCATCAGTGATGACCTTATCAGTGACGGGTAAATTATTCGTCACTGATAATACGAGTCATTACTGACCTTTAGTTCCTGACGGGCCAAAAACCTGTCACTGATGTAGGTTTTTGGCCCGTCAATGATGACATGTTCTGTAGTAGTGATAATGGCTGATCTGCAAGCCTCAAGCTATACATCGATTACTCAAAGCACACATTTATGCTCTGATTCCAAAAAAGCAAGCGCAATCTGAATTTCAACAGGAATATAAACCCAAACCACAGGAACAGCAGCAGGTGCTTCAACCCCCAGTCTTCGCTTCTCCTCCTACCCACCACTGTTAGAGAGTTGTCCGGACTGTGTTATTTTCGGTTTTCGGCCCTCCATCAGGCCCATGTGATTGATATATTAGAAATACAATAGGTAGGGTCTAAAAGACACCGATACACAATTTTCTTTACCATAATGTGGTATTAGAACCGACCATCTCGATCCTATATGGGCATGTGCGGGTCAAAAGCATGGGCATATGACACATAGCATGTGTGGGCTCGATGTGAACCCACGGTATGGCATATGCCTAGGCCCGCGGTGTGGTTATTCCCACCTTGCCAGTTTACATGGAGAAACACTAACATAAGGTCAAAGCGTTCATGAGCAATAACTCCCATCAACTATTTTGCATGAAGTAGGGACAGAAGCATAAGCAAATTACGATGTGTGCTATCTATTTAACGTGAGGTTAGACCTAAACAGTTTGGACCCCAGGAGAGGTTACAAACGGTTATCTCTCTAGCAAATCCTTCTCTCAAATTTGGGAAGATGTAACTCTTTACAATCTTGATTACAATTGGATTACCACTACTTTTTTCAGAAACATGGTAGGACCGCTGCCTTTCAGTTAGAAGACAAGGAGGTTTATGTACAGAGTGAATTTGTTTTGATGGGATGAGCACCAAAACCCAATACCAAAGCTAGGAGATTACTAGCTACCATTTATGCTATTGTCAATACGCGGCACCAAAGCTAACTTACGTTGTTTTGTCGTTGAAAATCCGCTGGTTTCAACAAATTCCACCAGGAACAAGGCGGTCTCCCACCAGACATTTGCCTTGGGGAATGCCATAGGAGAAGGCGCGTCGACGAAGCCGATCCAGCAGGTGACCTTGGTCCAAACTACCTTCATGATGGGGCATTGGATAAATAGGTGAGCTATTGTCTCAGGAGCACCATTGCACAGCCGGCAATCATGCAGCCATCCACAACTTGAGCTCGGCTGCTGCCCTCTAGATCTTCTTCAGTATGAAAGTTGGACAGCTGCCTTGGACCTGTGCGTGGTATGCAGACTTGTCCGAGTACTTACTGTTGTGAGAAGGTTCCATGCGCTACCTCGAATCAACACAAATAATCCAGTAACTCGAGACTAAGCCATTTCATCAACATGTTTATCTTCACTGCTATGTTACTGGAATTTCAGCACGACATAGGTCGAGGATACGTCAAATCAACGTCAAGACTCCGCTCCACGTCAAGGCATCGCACTACGTCAAGTCTACGCCAAGACTTTGCTCTACGTCAAGGCTCTGCTTTGCGACAAGGCTTCACCCTGTGTCAAGTCTACGCCAAGACCTTGCTCTACGTCAAGGCTTCGCCCTATGTCAAGACTTCCCTCTACATCAACATTACGCCGAAGGCCAAGGCCTCGTCCAAGTGCAGGCGCTCCTCGGTGCTCCGCCGCTTGACTTCGCTTCCCCGGCGCCACCAACCGCATCCTCCTCGCGGGGCTCGTCCTTCACGTCCCCACCAGTTGCTCCTGCGCCGACGGCTAGAGGAAGAGGAAGCGCTGATGTTGACAAAGAGGAAGCAACACGGATGCCCATGGCCACGCCGCCGCGACAGTTCTTCTTCTTGATGCCACATGACTTAACCGCTTTGTCCATGGCACACGTTGCGGCGTCGTGCCCGGGAGACAAATTATTATTATGTGGGAAACAAACTATTGTTGTGTAGGAAACAAAATAAACTATTCGTAAAACTAGATGTTTCTATCGCACAAAGATTGTTTCCATTGTAAATGACTTTGTTGTTGCATTGGTTCAACAAGTTTGTTACGCATGTTTGAACTACATGTTTCAGTATCACGACAATAATGTTTCAACGGGTGTCCGATCTAGCCAATCCGACCGTACATTGAACTAACTAAATCTGGAGTTTGTTTCCTGAAATTCTGGAATTGTTTTCCTTAAAAATCGGATCTACATCATGTGCTACCGTGTGTTGCAAGTTGTTGCATTAGTTCAACAAGTTTGTTGCATATATTTTAACTATATGTTTCAGTGTTGCCATAACAGAAGGATTCCACGCTACGTATTGCTTACAATTGTTTCGTATGGCCACTACAATTGTTTCCTACCATAACTAAAATTCTTTCCCGTAAATTTAGCAAATCATGTTTATTGCTAATCCTACCGTCATATCTGACGGCTACGACCTATGCCGATGGAATGCTGATATCGGTATGCCAATTTGTAGCACTCCCATAAAAGATTCATGTCATTGATTTGCAAATAAGCAATACCTGTGCACAAATAATTCTTTTCACATACCAAAAAGATTGGATGGAAAATAAAGTTACTCGCTACTCTACATGCCCTGTTTAGGGTTCCCTTCCTCTCGGCAGCTTCGTGCCAACGCTGAGTCCATCTGGCCTCTGTTCCGATTCGTCTCTGACTCTTGGTGTCCTCCTCGGACTGATAAATGGGCAACCTGGCGTTGCTGCCCGGCCTTGGATCGCATCGGGAAGTCAGAAATTCGAAATCCACAGAGCAAGCTCTGAATTTTCTGATGGCGAAAGCATGGGGCGATGGCTGATCGATTTGCTGTAGATATGCTGATGTACGGGGTGCGCAGATGTCGGGAACTCTCGATCAATTGCTCCAACACCTGGACCTGAAAGATGTGGAAATAGATGAAGTGGTCTTTGAGGAGGACAAAACCGATCTAGAAGAAGGACCACAATGGCTAGCTCTAGCTAAGGTCCATACGACCAAGGCGTTTAGTCATGCGGCCTTCTTCTCCAATATGCGAACAGCATGGAGTTTGGCACATGATCCAAGATTTTGTGCACTGGGGGAAAATCTGTTTGTGGTACGCTTCTTCTGCCTTGTAGACTAGGAGAGGGTTATGGGGATCAAACCATGGATTTTTCGAGGATTTGGCATTATTCTAGCAGAGTATGACAGACTTCTCAAGCCATCTGAAATCAATCTCAACTCAATGCCAATATGGATCCAGGTTCATGATCTTCCAGAGAAATATCGATCGCACAAACTCTGTATGTTCTCAGCTAGTTAGCCGTGTGTTGGCAAACTCATGACTTTGGAGCTAGAACCACAAGGCGTGAGGGTTGGGAACTTCATACGTGCTCGTATTCACTTGGATATTCAGAAGTCATTGACACGCTTTGTCTCTGTCGTACGTCGCGGCAAAAGGAATAGTTTCATGTCAAGTATGAACGCCTACCTCGATTCTGCGAGATGTGTGGACACTTAGGACATAATTGCAAAGAATGTGGCTCTAGAATCCATGCAGAGAAGGATAAACAGTACGGCGATTGGTTGATTGCTGATAATCCGTGGTGGGGTCGGCAACGTCTCGAGTTAGTTGGATGTGGCTATGGTGTTGGCCGTAGTAATGATGAAAACTCAGCTGATCCGGATAGCACCTCACAGCAGAGCAACTCTACAAGCTCTGGAGACAAGAGGAAGACACAAATGGATGAAGTTGATACGACATCTAGTCCGTTAAAACCTGTGACCTCCAAACAAAGGGACGACTGTAATTGCACTCGGAAAGGTTTGGACATGACACCCTTTGTGGCAAACACCGATTAGACTCATGAACAGTTTAAAGCAGGAGGCACGACATTGTTTTCTACCCCCACCACCACCAAGTAAGCTGACCTCTCATGAACAGAAGCGCGTGAAAAAGGATACAGAACAACTATCAAACTCATTTACAAATGCGTCATCGGCGTGCTCCCTTCACTACCGGATTCCACCATTTTGCCGTGTGCCACAGGCACACGGCGAAGGATTAAACGCACTCGGCAAAAGGTTTGCCGAGTTACACTCAGCAAACAGGGATCGGCATACAGCCTACCAGTAAAGCCCTGTTTGCGGAGTGTTTTCTGTCGCGCTCTCGGTAAAAAGTTTGCCAACAGTCAAAATGGACACTCGGCACAAAAAAGCAAGTAAATGGCCAGGACGCCTGTTAAACCCCTCTTTGCCGAGTGTCGAGAACAGGCACTCGGCAAATCCGGGGGCCACGTGGCACGGTTTGCTGAGTGCCAAAATTGTGACACTCGGTAAAACTTGACAAAATCTGGAATACCAGATCGCACAGGCTTGCGCCACGTGGCAGGGTTTGCCGAGTGCCATAATTGTGACACTCAGCAAAGCCTCGTTTTGCCAAGTGTCAAAATTTTAACACTCGGCAAATACTGTGCAATCTGGCAACCGAAATACCAGATTGCACAGGCTTGCGCCACGTGGCAGGTTTGCCGAGTGTTGCACTTGGCATATCCTTATTTGCCGAGTGTAACACTCGGCAAAGTACACAGCAACTTTTTTTTGTTTGTTTTTCCAAAAATCCCTGGAATTCAAAACAATTTATATATCACAACTATCATAGTTCACAGATCACATATCACAAATATAATTCAAAGTTCACGACAAACATCACATATGACATAATGGTATCACTGCAAAGTTCACATATGACATATGACATAATGGTATCACAAACATCACTGCAAAGGTTAATTCAAGTTCACTGGGGCAAATTCCTTGACGACGGAGTACCACGAGGGTTGCTTGGGCTTGCTTGCGAAGATCCAGCTCCAGGATCATTCGATCCCACCGATGGATGCTGCACAAAGGAGGAGATAGTTACACAACACTCTATTGCTATAGGAAGGGCAATAATGGTGATTAGAAGGTTATAAATGAACTCACAGGAGTGTAGGGAGTGTGTGGAGCATGTTGAGGAGGAGGGGTTGGCATCGGTGGCAGAGTTTGGCCAATTGCAATATAAACACCCTTCATAAGATTGTACCACTGGGCTCGTTCTGCCGCCATCCTCTCCTCGAGCGCTAGCCTCTCGGCCTCTTGCCTTCTCTCCAATTCCTGTCAGAGTCCCTTTCTTCAGCCAGCTGGGCCTACAGTATGTCATCGCAATCTCATCATCGTTCCAATGTAAAGCATGTAAAGACCGTGGAGGATGAATGAAATAGAACTAACCTGGAGCTCGGTCATCGCAATCCGTGTAGGCTCTGGGCGAGGGTATATAGCTAGACTTGAGCTCGTGCTCCGAGCTCTAAGTTGAGAGAGAGGGGGAGTGGAGGCCGTATCGAGTGTGCCATCACCAATCCACTACCGGCCATGTTTCTTGCCTCCTCCCGCCCTCATGACCACTTCCCCATCAAGATCATGCTCGCTCGGATCAAAGTCTTGCCCGTGGATCTCCTTTGCCATCGATGTGTATCCATCCAGGCGAGCCTTGACGTTCTCATTGGTGTATGCTGAGGCCGGGTCATTCGGATCATAAGCAACCCCGTGCAACGCCTTTGACTTATGGGCCAGAACATATGCCTTGAACTGGGAGCAAGGCTGACCATCATTTTTTGCCGACTGCAACAGAAAAGCAAGAAGATTCATAAAGAGGGTGTCCGCACAGAAATTAAGAAGAACTGAGCTTGGGAAGAAACAAATGCTATTGCATACCCATCTAGCCGCGTAACTAGTCAGGGTGAGGTTGCCTTGATGGTGTGGTGCGCCTTGCATCAACAATCGCCTTTCCTGGGCAGCTTCGTGACTCGTCTCCCACTCGAGGACGCACCACTTCTCCACGATCTGCTCCCAGCACGGAAGGTGTTGGGCGCACCACCTCGGAGGCACCTAAATAATCAAGTACATCATATATAAGAAGAAAAAATTAAGTATTAGTAATCTAAGGAATAATAAGCAGTAATGTACTTTACCTGCAGGTATTGCTCCCGGGTCAGATATTTGGTCCTAGCGTCTTTTTTTGACACCTTCTCTCCAAGGTGTTCCGCGTGAAATTTGATCACGGCCTGGACGCGCGCCTCATAGTGCATATCCTTAACAAGCTTCTTGGGAGCTCTATCCATGACAGCAGCTGTCCTACCCTCGAAGCCCACCTCGCATCTAAAGAAATCCTGCATATAGACGCGTCGGATCCTGTCATTAGTTCAATAATTTCCATGCAATTAGTATTGACTAAGGTAGTGCGAAAGAAACTTACCCACAGCTCGGCCTTCACCCGCTCGGCTCTATTAGAAAACTCCCTTCCGTCCCGGTCACGGGCGTCCGGCGCGGCTACATAGCGGGCCCATGTGTATGCCGGCTCGGTTACTTCGCCCAAAGTAACCATGCCAGGGAATTTCATGCGTCCCTCCCGCGGGCCCCGCAACGGAAGCACGCTAGCTTTTCATCAAAATTCGTGACTTTATGTGACTTTCCTCTTTGTTAGTGATGGAATAGGGCATAGGAACATGGCCAACTCAACAAGAGGCCAAGTTCTTACAAAAATTGGTCCGGTCGCTTTGAAGGGCATAGGAACACTACAAAACGTAACACTACAAAGTAATTATAGACCATGCACTATTCACTACCCAAACCAACATCAAACAGATCCGATTTAAAAATATGAAATCTAACATTGTTAAAAAATAATTCAAACAACAAACATAAAAAAAAACATAGTTTGCCGAGTGTCATAACATGGACACTCGGCAAAAATGAACAATGCTAACGGGGGCAACTTCTTTGCCGAGTGCACGTTACATGACATTTGGCAAAGAAACCACGCCGTCGCCTCTCCGTCAAGTGCGGGGAGGTAGGGCACGTGTCTCTCTGTTTGCCGAGTGTCATGTAGCGGGCACTCGGCAAAGACCTTGGTTGCTGAGTGTCAAACTGCGGGCACTCGGCAACTAATTGGTTTTGCCGAGTGTTGTTGTGTTGCTGAGTGTTTTTGTTGGACACTCGGTTTATGGTTATCTGTGCCGAGTCCCTGACAGAAAACACTCGGCAAAGTATTTTACGCACGGCAAACATCTCTATTCCGGTAGTGTTTGGGTACCGCCGTGCACAATGAATCTCTTATGCTGGAACTTTTGGGGTATCAGGTGACCTCGGACAGTTCATGTCCTTGTCTGTCAGGTACAGACACATCGTCCAAAATTGGTTTTCCTGTCAGAAAACTCACCAACCTGTTAAGTATATGTGGATAAGTTGAAGTGGAGGTTGGGTCTGCATCACTGTTTTATGGTCGCTGGGGAAGGCAAAGGCGGAGGCCTTGCTTTGTTTTCAGATGAAACTGTTGATTTGCGGACCCAATCCTAGAATAAACATCACGTTGATGTGAAAATTCAGGACATAGCTGATGGGGAGGAATGGCGTGGCACCTTTGTGTATGGAGAACCTCGGCAACAGGATCGACATCATATGTGGACCTTGCTCGGACGATTGAAACATAATTTCTCAATGGCGTGGTTTTTTATGGGTGACTTTTTGGCAATTCAAACATCAATCTTGGAACAGGCGCTCTGAACGTCATATGATGGACTTTTGGGAGATTTTATCTCACTGTGATCTCTACGATACTGGTTACACTGGACGAAATTGGACGTACGATAATCAGCGTCAGGGTGACCATAATGTCCGTGTCCGTCTAGACCGTGCGGTGGCATGTCCAAACTGGTCTTCCTTGTTTCCACAGGCTCGTCGCCGACACCTTGTTTCATCATGTTCAGACCATGCCCCGATCATGCTTGAGCTAGCTAGAGCACCTGTGATTCAGGCACAACCTATAATGCGATATGAAGCAATGTGGGAAAGGGAAGAATCATTATCAGATGTGATTGAAGCCACCTGGGAAGATGGTACCTGTGCTTGCAATCTTGGTGAGATCAACGAGAAACTGCACAAGCTGATGGGCTCCTTATACTCTTGGAGTTGTGAGGAATTTGGGAACATTAGAAAAGAGCTAACAAAGTTGAGAGCCAAGGTAGAACAGCTGCACTCCCAGGGCTGTCCTGACTCTAATTCGGAAGTGCTTAGAATATCTGAAGATGAGAATGGACGAGCTTCTACACAGAGAGGAGATTATGTGGCTTCAATGGTCTCGTGCTTCTTGGTTGAGAGAAGGCGACTGGAATACCAAATATTTCCACCGGCAAGCCTCCTGGCACGATAAGAAGAACAGAGTTCAAAAGCTGAAAAAAGAGGATGGCTCTTGGACAGACAGAACTGATGAGATGGCAGCTCTAGCAACAAACTTCTTCAAGTCTCTATTCTCAAAAGACTTCTCTGTTAACACAGATCCACTTGTTGAGCTGTTTGATGGAATGGTCACGGCTGAGATGAATGAGGTGCTTTGTCGGCTTTCTCTGAAGAGGAGATATCCAACGCATTGTTTCAGATTGGGCCACTTAAAGCTTCAGGACCGGATGGATTTCCTGCCTGCTTTTTTCAGCGCAATTGGGATATCTTGAAGCAGGTGGTAATTAAAGGCGTGTCTCAGTTCTTTGTGGACAGCATCATACAGGAGGGTGTCAATGATGCCACCATGGTAATGATTCCAAAGAAAAGCACTCCTGAAGAGGTGAAAGATTTTAGACCCATTAGTCTATGCACTGTTATCTACATAGTGATTTCAAAATGCTTAGTTAATCGATTGAGAACTTTCTTGGATGAGTTGATATCACCAGCCCAGAGTGCTTTTGTCCCGGGTCGACTGATTACTGATAATATCTCATCGCCTTAACTCGCGGATCACGGTCTCGGGCTGATTGCGCCGCGTAGCAGAATATCTACCTTTTTGGGGGTTCTCCACACTTTCATTATCATCATGACCCACGGGTCACGGTCTGGTGCCGATTGTAGCGCATCATAAAATCTCGTTGTTTTGGTCATTTTCGTGAGCTATAGTCCATATTTTGGGGATTCTCGACATTTTTCTCATTGCCGTGACTCGCTGGTCACCATCTCGGGTTGATTCTACCAGGTAGCAGAATATCAACATTTTAATTGTTTTCGCGGGCTATAGCCCATGGTTTTGGGGGTTCTCAATATTGTCGTCATCATCGTGACCCGCGGTGGCGGTCTCGGGCTGATTCTACCACGTAGCAGAAAATCGACATTTTTGTCATTTTCGTTTGCTATAGCCCACGGTTTTTGGGGGTTTTGATATTGTCGTCATCCTTGTGACCCATGGTGATTGTCTTGGGCTGACTCTGCGACGTAGGAGAATATCGACATTTTTATCATTTTCGTGGGCTATAGCCCACGATTTAGGGGGTTCTCGAAATATTCGTCATCGACATGACCCATAGGTCACGGCCTCGGGCTAATTTTGTCAGGTATTAGAATATCGACCTTTTTGTCATTTTTGTGGGCAATAGCCCACGTTTTGGGGGTTCTCGACATTTTTGACATCGCCGTGACCCGCGGGTCACGGTCTGGTGCCGATTCTGGCGTGTCGTAGAATCTCATTGTTTTGGTTGTTTTCGTGAGGTTTAGCCCACAGTTTGGGTGTTCTCGACATTTTTCTCATCGCCGTAACTCACAGGTCACATTCTCGGGCTGATTCTACCACAGCAGAATATCGACATTTTTATCGTTTTGGTGAGCAATCGCCCACGCTTCTGTGGATTCTCGATATTGTCATCATCGTCGTGACCCGCGGTGACGGTTTCAGGCTGATTCTACCACGTAGCAGAATATCAAGATTTTTGTCGTTTTCGTGGGCTATAGCCCACGGTTTAGGGGATTCTCGACATTTTTGTCATCACCGTGACCTGGTGCTAAGTACGTAGAGATTGTACATGAATCGAGTCCAGAGCGCATCACACTAAGCCCGATCATCTTAGAATCCAAGCGAGCTCAAGGGAGTCGAGTCAAGGGTTGAGTTAGAGAACTAACGCATATCTGGCTCATGCTAATCTATATAAAGCCAATCATAAACAAAAGACAAGGCTACAGGCATCTATGGATATAGAGGACGGGGTCCAACCTCCATTTTGTCTAAAAACATCATAAATAAAACAAAAATTTACATGTACATCCAAATAGTAAATAAGGCATCAAATTGACAAAGGCAACGTTTGGCACTGCGGCGACTTACGATAATCCTATTTGCCTAACCAATTTTTTACGTATAGATTCACTAACCAACTTTTCCTATTTTCGTGGCTATTTCTCCATAGCAGATTATAAAATAAGTTCAGCACATCCCAAGAATAACTGCAAACTGAGCCTGAGGGTATCTACAATGTTTTGGCGTTAGCTTGCTCTCAGGGATGTCACTTAGGATCTTTCTTGCCAAGTTGAAAAAGAGAGAAGGTTGTCTTCCCTTGGTACGATAACCCATCGCGTAACATGTAATAGATATGCTTCATGTCCAAGGGATCGCTTTTTTGAAAAAAAATTATAAATATTATTTTTAAAATCAGAAATTCTAAATCTGGACATCTAGACTCAAAATTTACAAAACTATGGCCCTGTCGGCCAACCGTTAGCCGACAACGCGCTTGTCAGCTAACCGTGGAGTAAGAACACCGTTGTCGGCCAACGGTCGAATAACAACGCTCGTTGTCGGCTAACCGTCGACTAACAACCCGCTGTCGGCTGACGGTCGACCGACTTCGCACCGAAAGCAGCGGGCCTCCGTCCCGTCGCATCCTGTCGAGTCAGCGCGCCGCACCCGCATCGAGTCAGCCGCGCTGTCGGCCGACCGTTGGACGACAACGCCCCAGCCGTCCAACGGTCGGCCGACAGCGCCCATGCCACGTTATCCAGCCTCCAGCGCCCATGCTCCCACTGCGCGCATTCCAAAGAGAAAAGAGAAGAGGAGAAGAAAGAAAGGAAGAAAGAAGGAGAGGAAGAAGGAGGGAGAGAAGAAGAGAGGAGAGGAGAGGAAGAAAGAAGAGAAGAGAGGAAGAAGAAGGAGAGGGAGAAGGAGAGATAAGAGAAGAGGAGAGGAGAAGAGGAAGAAGAGAGGAGAGGAGGAAGGAGAGAAAAGAGGAGGTTTCACCCGCGGGATAGAACTCTACATCGACGGTAAGAAAAATTTCACAACTTAAGTATGATTATTAGTATGAGTATTATGATTACTATATGTTATGTACGTAAATATATACTAGTATAGTTGTAGTTCTTGTCATAGTTTAATTAGGATGCTCTAAACTAGTTTAATATGATTAGTATGGATATATACGTATAAAAAATTTAGTAAGATTAATAGGACTACGTACATATTTATTTTGGATGTTTTAAAGAAGTTTAAATTAATAGTTTAGTTACGTCCCATGGAATAGAATATGTACTTCTGAGTAGACGTCAGAAAAAAATATGTTAAGTAAGGTCGAAGTAATTAATAATTGTGAGACATGTAGAATGTTGTTGTTTAGTTTGGTTAATTATTACGTGTTTGTGTTGGCTGTTCAATTCGATCGTGCTAAAAGTTCTATCCCGATTTGTCGGTTGATAACCCTGGTGTGTTCCAGATCACCCTTGTACACGCCGTGAACGTGTACTCGACCTACATTTAGCACGAAAGAATTTAGCGGTCGCGCGATGAAATAGAACTGCATGTCTCACTAAGTATGTGACGAAGATATAAATTTATGTTACGACAGGTATGTCGGAGGTGGTAAATATGACGGTGTACTACGGTGCCGGGGTTGTCCGAGCAAATCATAGTGGGGTTGATCTTAGTGAATTCAACCATGTTGATTTGCCTATATCTGATCCGGAGAGGCTGAACTTTAAGGAAGCCAATCACTGGCTTACATGTACCTTCTCGATGGATCCTGCACTATATGCTGTGACCATTCAGGCAGTTTTTACCAAGTCTTGCACTGATATTAAATGGGATTTATTGCCGATCGAGAGTACTAGAGACTAGAGATCGTGGATGCGGGTTTGCAAAGCTAGGCAAAGTCGTCCGGTCGCACTAGTGCAAGCCATCCTGAAGGGTGCTAGGTCAGAAGGCGGTGATGGGCATGAAGCGGAGCAGAACAATCCAGAACCGCAGGTGGATGAGGTAGTTCAATCAGCTTGGCAAGGTGGGCAAGGTGGGCAGAGCAGTCAACCGGCAGAACTAGGTCCGATGGGGCAGGCGGATGAAGCAAAGGATTTCGAGTCCATGCAGAGGTAATGGAACAGGAAGATGAAGATGGAATGGCGGAGGATGTTGACGAAGATAGCGATGACGAAGATAACAGTCAAGCGGCCCCGATTCTGAGTGCATGGAATCAGGAAATTCTTGGTGCCATGACTGTGAACGATGGCCATGATTCTGTTTGGGAATATAACAAGAACCAGATCCAGATTGGTTCGATGTACGCTACCAAGAAAGAATTGAAGCGTGCCGTCACGCAATGGGCCATGTCAACGCAGAGGATTTTTAGGACCGACATATCCTCCCCAAATAATCTAACGTTAACATGTACGGCTAGTGGCTGTGAAAGCAAGGTGCACGCCCATGTGCCGAAATATGAAGTGAATTGGGTCGTGACCAACGTCATGCCGCACACTTGCGTCCGAACCAATGTCCTAGCACGGCACCCCAACCTGACATCCGCTCTCATCGTAGAACTGATGTACAGCGAGATAGTGGAGAAGAAAGACATGGAAGCAAAGCACATACAAGTTGCAGTAAAGAGCAGGTACAAGTACGAAATCCCGTACGGGCAGGCTTGGAGGGCTAAGCAAAAGGCCATGGAGATGCGCTTTGGCACTTTCTATGACTCGTACGACAACCTGCCCCGTCTGCTTTATACACTCCTCCGGAACCCGGGGACACATGTGGACATACAGCACTCGGTGAACCCGCATTTTCCAGGCTACAAAGTGCTTAACCGAGCTTTCTTCTCCTTCGGTGCATGTATTGAAGCTTTCAGGCATTGTCGTCCGGTGATATGCGTGGATGGGACATTTCTAACAGGCAAGTACAAGGGCCAGATCCTCACGGCTATTGGTGTGGATGGCAACAATCAGATCCTGCCATTGGCGATGGCGTTCGTCGAGGGTGAGAACTTCTCTAGCTGGTTATGGTTCTTCAGGCAGCTTAAGCATGGAGTAGTGAAGAATCGGGACAACGTATGTGTTATTCATGATAGGCATCCTGGCATACTGAAAGCAGTGAAGACACTTCAGGAACCAATGGCGGATGAACCTCAACCTTGGGTAGACCTGCAAAGCCGATGGTGCATGCGCCATCTAGGTGCTAATTTCTTCAGCCAGTTCAGGAATAAGCGCCTCATGAATCTGTTCAAGAGGCTATGCAAGCAGAACCAGGAGAAGAAGTATAAAACTTTATGGAAGAAGCTTGATGACTTCACTAAACACGAGATCTCTGATCGCAAGAAAAAAAGTGAGGTACTTAGCCCGGAAGAAGCGCCACGTGAGCTTTCTGCTATTCTAGGAATTGACCCTCCTGGTATGAGGAGGAGGACGGCGAAACAAATAAAGAGTTTCTCTCAGTGGATAGAGAAAGAGCCACCCGAGAAGTGGTCTTTGCTTCATGACACTCATGGCGCTAGGTACGGCATCATGACGACCAACCTTGCGGAGGTGTACAACTTCGTGCTTAGAGGGCAGCGGGGTTTACCTCTAACTGCTATCGTGGAGGGTGCGCTGCATGGCACCGTGAGGTACTTTCAAGAGAGGTACAGAAATGTTGCACTGCATATGAACAATTTTCCAACGACCCCGTACTGTGCGAAGATCATGAAGTACATGGACGATAAGATTAAAAAGGGATTAGGGCACACAGTCTACAGCATTGGCAACCTAGAAAGGAGGTACGAGATACGACTGAGGGATAAATCAGGTTTTGGGGCTGCGAACGAGACGAAGACGCATGAGGTTACAATTGGAATGGAAGCCACGCCCACATGCAGGTGCACATGCAACAAACCGAAGTTGCTGCACCTGCCTTGCTCTCATGTGCTTGCTGCATGTGGCCAAATAGGGATGGATTCAATCTCATTCGTATCACCGTACTATCTGAAGCAAGCTGTGCTACGTACTTGGAGTGGGGAGATAAGTGGCTTCCGTGCAGTTGGGAACTTCAACACGGTAGACGAGGCTCAAAGGGAATACATCCCAGATTTAAGACTACTCCGAGTACGACGAGGTCGACGGCAGGTTCGTCGTATTCATAACGACATGGACCAATCGAGGGCTGGTGGTCCAACTAGACAGTGCATGCACTGCTCAAGGTATGGGCACAGAAAGAGGTACTGTCCTGAGTTACAGAAACAAGGGCAGGGGGCTTCTGCAAGTGGCGCTACCACGTCGGCACCTGCCGACGCAGCAGCGGAGCGGTGAAATGATACATACGAAATTCTGCATTCAACTTAGTTTCGTATCCTTAAGTCTGTACGTTCGTAATTCGTGTAAGAATCGTTAAGTGTGTAAGTTCGTAATTGTTGTAAGAATGCTTAAGTGTGTAAGTTCGTAATTGTTGTAAGAACCCTTAAGTTTGTAAGTTCGTAATTGTTGTAACAGTTCTTAACTTCGTACATTTCTAATTCCCGTGAGAATGCTTAAGCCTGCAAGTTCGTAATTCTTGTAAGGATCCTTAAGTTTTTAAGTTCCTAATTCATGCACGTTTATATTTGAATGAATCCATTATTACCGCAGGTATGGCCCCGTATCGTCATCTGGACGCTACGGTTGACGTATGACACCGGGGGAGGCTACTGGAGGAGGGCGAAAAGCTTCCCGTGTTCATCACTCGCACACCTCAGGAGGATTGGATGATACACCCACAGTGGGTTGACAGGTGCGTATGTTAGTTACGTACATTGTTCGAGCTATTCTTCATTGTATAACCTCACCCATGAATTATTGTTCTGCATTTGTTTCACAAGTTGGCTTGGGCGGGTCTCCTACAGCTGGCGCAGATGGTTGAGGCAACGGCTGCTGAGTGGAGGCTCGTGCCGCAAGGTGACGACAATGAGGAGCCACAAGAGTAGTACAATGAGCAGTCTCGTCGTTTTTGTTACGACCGTTCGCTGATCACCTGTTTAGTGGACCGTTGGAGGCCTGAGACCCACACCCTACACTTTCCTTGGGGAGAGATGGCGCCTACTCTCCAGGACGTCTCGTTATTGCTGGGGCTACCGCTGGCTGGAGCCGCAGTTGGACTGTTGGAGCCTCCAGTAGGTTGGCACGAGGACATAGTGTTCCGTTTCGCAGGTGTTGCTCAGGGGGTCGGGGAGTTGGTCCGAAATGGAAACAGGCCTATTTGGCGGTGGTTGCGCAACTTTTAGGTAACTCCGACTGCCTTTCTTATTCATTGCAAACTTACTTTAAAAGTGTATTACCTTTCTTATGTCATTTTTCCGTGTAGATCGGTGCGCTAGGTTACCCCGCTATCGCGCTTACAGAGCTGCAGGTTGACCGTTGTTTGGAGGCGTACATCTTGTGGCTCTTCGACAAGGTGATGTTCACATCCAACCACGTGAACACTGTGGACGCTCGCTACATTGGAGTAGCATGGGAGATCGCGGATGCACGTTGCCGCGAGGACATAGTTCAGAGGAGTTGGGATTCAGCCGTCCTGGCCGCCACTTTAAGAGGCATGTGCATGCTTGCACTAGGCACGCCGAGAAGTCGGCGGTGCTGGGGTGCCCACTTCTGTTGCAGCTTTGGTCGTACGAGCGATTCCCGATCGGACGGCCAACCCTGCAATTCGACTCACCGTACGATGCTTTGGAGTACCATGGGGGCGTAATCGACATGCCTACTTTTGGGACACTCTGGACACGGAGACGGGTTAGTTTTATAGCTAATATGGTTAAAAAATTACTTCATTTATTTGCCTTCGTACTAATTATTTTCATTCCCGACAGGCACGATATGCTAGCGAACAGGTCAGGAACTGCTACCCAGCTTTCACCTCTCAGTTCGATACGTTGCATCCTAGCCAGGTGATCTGGGAGCCGTAGAGTCCGGACGCGTTGGCGCGACGAGCGCCTAGCGGGATCTCAGCTTTGTGTACCAGAGACCAGGAGTACTGGTTGACGAAGGCAACCATAGTGTTTGACATCACTGTGGAGATAACAGCGGTGCACCGAGTGATGCGTCAATTCGGCAAATGACAGTTGTGTCCTCCCCCAGCACCGCCCGTGCTTCAGTCTCACGTCCACAGGTAAGAGCACAGAAGGTTGCACTGTCAAATAATAGTACTGGTATATCGTTTCGTCAGTTTGCACGAATAACCATGTAATGTAGGTACACCCGCAAGGGTGGAAGCAAGACGGCTACAACGTGGACACGAAACCTTGCGCCGTTTGTCGAACGGTGGTCGACGGCAAGCGCAGATCTCTGGCACGAGGACGCGGCCTTCGATCCAGCGGAGTACGATGCGTACCTCCAGTGGTACCGCTCCGAGACGAGGTTGTTATACATACCGCCTGCCGACCCAAATGAGATGCAACAGGGCCGCACGTCGGATCACTACCCGGCTGCTTCTGTTGTTGGCGTCAGGCACCACGCGGTAAGTGCCACGGTTGTCTAAATTTCGTACGAAATATCGAGAACACTAGTACGTACCAACTAATAGCTATTTTCGCATTTGCAGGCGCAGATGACGCTTGAGGCTCAGGAGGAGGTTGCCGCACTTATTAACCGACTTGACCTGGGGATTCAGATCACTCCGTCCGAGCATCGATCGGCTTGGG
Organism: Stipa capillata; assembly: GCA_019208055.1. Classification (NCBI taxonomy): domain Eukaryota; kingdom Viridiplantae; phylum Streptophyta; class Magnoliopsida; order Poales; family Poaceae; genus Stipa; species Stipa capillata. The sequence goes on along the minus strand of JAGXJF010002644.1, from coordinate 16,921 downwards.
AGCACCTCAATGGCAAGCTTCGGAAGATCTTCGAGACTTTGACCTGTGCGCGCGCGTCAGACGTCGCACCTGCACGGCATAGTTGTCACGCGCACCGTCCCCCGCAGCACTCGTCCTCGTCGTGGCAACCGCAAGTCCAGGTTGTCCTCCTCTCCCGACGCAGGCCGGAGGCTCGTCGTGGCATCAGCAGTAACAGTCGTCACCAACCCCTACACCACCTCTGCCGAGGCAGGCGGGCGGCTCATCCTGGCTGCAGCAGACACAGACGACACCACAGGCAGCACCACCCGTCCCGATGCAGGCGGATGGCTCCTCGTGGCAGCAACAGCAACAGTGGACACCACAGACAGCACCGGCTGTCCCGACGCAGCCGGGTGGCTCGTCGTGGCAGCAACAGCAACAGTGGACACCGCAGATAGCACCACCTGTCCGGGCACATCCGGATGGTTCGTCGTGGCTACAGCAGCCACAGTGGACACCGCAGCCAGCACCGCCTATCCCGACGCAGCCGGGTGGCTCGTACTGGTACAATCCCCAGTCTATGATGGTCCACACTACAGGTAAAGCCGTATTGGTAATATGCTCTTAGTATGTTCCTGGATTATATTAGTGAAAATGATTGTTAACTGTAGGTGAAACGGTTCCCGTTTTGGCGTTCCCGAGTTCGTCGGATACTTCTCAGTATAGCGACATGTGGCACGACGCGGACGGTTCAGGGTGTTGGAGGAGGGTTCCCGCGCAACCCCGAATCGACGTTTTCCTCCGCGGTTGAGAACAATCCCGGCGCTGTCAGGACGACGGACGAGATTCGTCGTCAGGACGACGGACGGGATTCGGCGAATCCCGTTGACGTCAGGACGACGGACGGGATTCGGCATCAGGATGACAGACGGGATTCGACGTCGCCATCAGGACGACGGACAGGATTTGGCGAATCCCGTTGACGTCAGGACGACGGACAGGATTCGGCGTCAAGACGACGGACGGGATTCGGCATCGCCGTCAGGACGACGGACGGGATTCAGCGAATCCCGACACCGTCAGGACGATGGACGGGATTCGGTGAATCCCGTTGACGTCAGGACGACGGACAGGATTCGGCGAATCCCGGCGCCGTCAGGACGACGGACGGGATTTGGCGAATCCTGTTGATGTCAGGACGACGGACGGGATTCGGTGTTAGGACGACGAATGGGATTCGGTGAATCCCGGCGCCGTCCGACATAACCCTGACGACGCCATCACGAACAACCCCGACGCTACGTTCTGCCTCGTCCGGCATAACCCCGACGACGCCGTCAAGAACAACCTCGACGCTACGTTTTGCCTCGTCCGGCATAAACCCGACGACGCCGTCAAGAATAACCCCGATGCTACGTTCTGCCTCGTCCGGCACAACCCCGACGCCGTCAGGGATCACTTCGGTCCGACCAAAGATTCCTCCGAAGATGCCTGGGAATATTCCATAAAGATCCCCTAGGATTGGAGAAATGACCATAATACCCTTGTAAATTCTCTCTCATGTGAGGGCAAAATTGTAATCTCTCATTTCCCATTCTCGAACCCTATAAATACCCCCCATAGGGATAGAGAAGGGGGCGCTCTCTGATTTGTAAACTCTCAATTCCACTCTCTAAACACGGAAACGGGTTTACGTCGATGTCCGCCTCGCGCATTGCTTCTCGCTCGTTTTCCCCAGGCACGTCCGGAGGTCGTCGTAACCGACCGGGGGTGCCACAAATTTACTGTCTAGACTTATATCTACGACAGTTGGCGCCGTCCGTGGGGACACGGGCAAGAAGTCATGTCAAATAGGATAATCTTCGACGCTTCCGCGTCAAGATCCCGGTCGACGTTCCCCACGTCCGCGTCGGGGTTTACCTCGACTGAATTGAACCTCGATGCTGTCAAAAGGAGCCCGAGGAAAAGGGCCGTGTCCGCGCGTCGTTCACGTTCGTCTGTCTCTGCTTGAGCTCGCCAACACGCCGCACACGTTCATTCTTGCGCCGTCCTCGGCGACACTAGGGGCTCGTCATCGACATCGCCCTCGTCTACGTCGCGCGCGTTCGCCCGCCCGCCTCCGCGCCCGCCCTCGATGACACTAGGGGCTCGTCATCGACATTGCCCTCGTCTACGTCGTGCGCGTTCACCCGCACGTCGTCCGCACATCGCGCGCGTTCGCCCGCACGTCGCCCGCACGCCTCCGCGCCCGCCGTCGGCGACACTAGGAGATCGTCATCGACATCGCCCTCGACTACGTCCCGCACATCGCGCGCGTTCGCCCGCACACCTCCGCGCCCGCCCTCTGCCACACTAGGGGCTCGTCATCGACATCGCCCTAGACTACGTCGAACGCGTTCGCCCGCACGACGCCCGCACGTTGCGCGCCTTCGCCCGCATGTCGTGCACGTTCGCCCGCATGCTTCCGCTCTCGCCCTCGGTGACACTAGGGGCTCGTCATCGACATCGCCCTCGTCTATGTCGTACGTGTTCGCCCGCATGACGCCCGCACATCGCGCGCGTTCGCCCACACGCTTCCGCGCTCGCCCTCGGCGACACCAGGGACTCGTCACCGACGTCGCCCTCGTCCACGCACTCGGGCTTGGCGTCCTCAATGCCCGCCCTCAGCGACACCAAGGACTCGCCATCGCCATCGCCCTCGTCCACGCTCTCGGGCTTAGCGTTCTCCGCGTCTGCCCTCGGTGACACCAGGGGCTCGTCAGCAAGGAAAATGCTGCCGCGGCAGGAGAAAATGGGCCGCATCTTACCGCGGCAGGAGCTAGGCAGTACTGGCAAGGTCTTGCACGTGAGCTAGGCAGTAGCATTTTCATCTGCTGTATTTTAATCAGCATAATTACCAAAATGTTTTTGTTGGCCCTAATTTTTGGGTTTCGGAAAATTGGGGTGTTACGAAAGCTCTGTTTATTTCTTCAGAATATAGAGTTCCAAACATTGTGAGCACAGCACATGGCTTGCCAACACAGTACGATAACATTCGCATACAGCCGAACAGCATGATAGAATGTTCACATAACTACTCAGAGCTTTTCGGATATTTTCCCTTCCTCATACGACAGGCGTGAGCTTCCTCTCCTTCTTCCTTCGCGCGACGTGCCATCTCGCGCTTCCTCGCCCTTTCGGCCTCATGTGCCTCCGCAGCGCGACGTTTCGACTCCTCATTTTCTTTGCGTTGCGTCTCCTGCCAACGCTTTCTCTTCTCCTCCTCCTCTTCCTCATGCATGCGTTGCAGAAGCCGATCTCGTGCTTCGTCAACCTTCCACATGAGTTCTTCCTTAGCCTGTTTCGATTGGGTAACATCCAGCCACTGTATGTAGTCACATATTGTAGGTGGAGACTGCAAGCAAACGACTGTTACTATAGTATTGCATCGTGTTACAAATGTGGGTATGTGCGAGTTTTACCCTTGCACGCCGTCTGACCACGCCAAACTTCGGTGGCTCTTCGTCGTAGTTAGCACACATGAAGAACCTTCTCCCGTACGTGTACGAGAAATCCTATGACTTCATCAGTCTACACGGATCTTGGCACCAGCAAAGGGGAACTTCGACACCTGTGGGCACGTCGGCGCACAACTTCTGCTTTGGCATCTCGTCAGCACCAGATGAAGCCATTCCTACCATTTTACAGTATGGCCATAGTTATAATTCTTAGGAAACTAAACAAAAATGTAACGCAACTATTTACCTCACACGCGCTCCGCTGTCGAGATCACTCTTCCATCTGACCTCCCGAACTCTAATGTCCCTTCTCTCCCTCTTGCTCCAAAACTCTGCTCCCTCTCCTCTCTATTGTTGTTTGAATTTCTCGTTGAATCGGTGGGAGGCACCAGCAGGCGAGGAGTGAATAAATAGATGCATGAGAGCTGCACTGGACGCGTTCACGGACGGCCAGAGGCCAAAAGGGGCGCTGGATGCGACTAAAAGCGCTGTCGGCCGACCGTTGGACGACTGGGGCGTTGTCGTCCAACGGTCGGCCGACAACGCGGCTGACTCGGCGCGGGTGGGGCGCGCTGACTCGACGGGACGTGACGGGACGGGGGCCCGCTGCTTTCGGCGCGAAGTCGGTCGACCGTCGGCCGACAGCGGGTTGTTAGTCAACGGTTAGCTGACAACGAGCGTTGTTAGTCGACCGTTGGCCGACAACAGAGTTCTTAGTCCACGGTTAGCTGACAAGCGCGTTGTCGGCTAACGGTTGGCCGACAGGGCCATAGTTTTGTAAATTTTGAGTCTAGACGTCCAGATTTGAAATTTCTGATTTTAAAAATAATATTGTAATAGATATCGTCTCTTCATCACATGTTTTCTAATTTAATTTTAATCGCACTAAGGGGTACAGTAACCCATTACGTAACATGTTTGTACTGTTATCTCTAGATGATGTGGGGAGCATAATAGAAGGCTACCTTTTCCATTGGAGATGTCCTAAGGGCTTCTTTGATTCACTAAATTTTCATAGGATTTTTAGAAGATCGTAATCCTTAGAAATTATTCATATGTGAATTTTTGTAGGATCGTAATCGATAAGAACTTTTTCTCATGTCTCTTTTGCACTCTGTTTGACAGCAACATTTCCATTAGCTAAGACCTCTTGGAGAGATTCCGGTGGGTTTTATATGCAGCAATTAATCAACGCCAACAACACAAAACTGGCTCTTTATAATAATAGAATACTCATTAGTTTTGTTAGCGTGATGACTAAATGGCCGGGGGACAGGCGACGACAAGACGAAACTGGCTCTTTATAATAATAGAATACTCATTAGTTTTCATTCTTGTGATTTTTAATTGGTTTTGCAACAGTAAAGAAAATAACAAAAAGGAAAATACACACATACGCTCTAATAGCCGTCCACGATCCATCTACGACACACCCAAAATGCACGCGCACGCACAACACAACACAGCACACACGTGCACCTCTCTCTCTCTCTCGCTCTCTCGTTTATCTCCTCACTTGATCCCCTTCTCCTCGCCCTTGCACCGTCGCCTCCAATGCTCACCGTCACCGCAGCCTCCGATTCTCGCCTTAGCCGCCGCAAATAGGCTTCGTCGGTCGCTCTCCTGTGCTCTCCTGCGACCCCAAACGGCAGTCCCCCCGCCTCCGCACTTTTTTTTGACCACGGATCTCATCGTCATGGTGAACCCTAGCCCACGCGGCTCGGGTTCGTGGTGCTACGGCGGGTCACTGGTGGTGGCATCCCGCGTGCTGGTGTCGACGCCGTGCCCTTGAGACATCTCTACGCCCGCCCGCGACGATCGCCTCGCCGTCGCCGCTCAAACCTAGGGTTTGGGTCCTGGGGACACCTCGGCTCACGCCAGGGTGCCTGGCCCGGTCGTGGCTTCTACTCGGCGTCGCAATGGTGGTGTCGCGCGGCCCCCCGGACTCCCTCCTCTACTACCCCTACTCCGACACGGTGGGTTGGCCCAAGGCCAACCGTCGCTCTGCTACTACGCCTCCACCGCCGCAACCTCAGCTGCTTAGGTAACCCTAGTTTCCTGTTTCCTTCTCCTAGCTGCTACGGGTGGCATAACTGATTCGGTTCCTATAGTTTATATTGATGCTAAATAATGCACTCTTAGGTCACATATGGGAATTGTTATGGGTTTTCGTGTGATTTGCATGTGGGATTCTGCTTAGATTTCTGATGGATCGGAAGGCTCGTGGCTAGGGTCGCCCTCCAGAGCGAGATATCGAGCTCGTTGTATTCTGATCTATGATTTTTACCGCTTCGATATGTAGATCTGGTGGTTTATAGGGTATTAGAGTGCGTTTAGCTCTAATTTGTCAGATGATTTGTCAGGGTTGTAGAGTGATTTTTTTTCTGATTTGGTAATTTCCTATCATAGATCCTAGTGGTTTTGTTAGTTTAGAGTCCTAATTATGCTATTATTACTTGATATGTAGATCGTTGTGTTCTTTGTAGGTTTGCCCTGCTGTTTAGGGCATTGTTGCTTCAGCACTTGTATTTGCTGCCTGCTCTATTTAGTATGCCCTAAACCCTAACCCTTGTATCGTTCTGTACATAAGAATAATTTTCTATCTACTGATATTCTCATGAATGTGGTCAGACATTAAATTGTTGTATTGGTCATTAGGTTCTACTTATTGGTGCTTTGTAAAATTAGATTGGTACCTCAAGTATAATCACGAGAAATGGAAGTCATTACCATTGTCATCATAGGACGCAATTGTCATTAACTTCCTTGGTTGATACATGGGGGAGGGGTGGCACCCCTATTTATACTCGTACAAGTCATTGGATTGGTGTCAAGTGGCAACCATCTAACCCTACAACTAGAAATATCTCTACTCTAGAGTGTTCCCTATAAATATCCTATCTATAAAATTCTCTCACATTTACCATGAAGCATCGTAAGTAATCTAATCTAGAAACTTGAGGGCAAATATCTAGTCTCTAGATATTTCTTACTTTGCCACGAAGCATTTTATCTAGTATCTTCCATGATAATTATCTAGATATGCATGAGAGCTCACCAATCTTATAGAGTGTTCCCAAGTATGCATTGCATATTCTTAACATAAAACATGACATGTTCACGGGTATGGTTCCTCGCGGGGCTCATTTCCCCAATGAGAACGGAGATGGGAGAAAATTGCCCCCGTAGCCGGGGATGAGGATGGGAAACGGGGAATTACTTGCCTCGTAGGGACGAGGATGTTTTACCACTCCCCGTGAGGAATCTCTCCGTTGCCATCACTGGACCACCCAATATTTTTTTAACCTCCTAGACCACCCAACCTTACTTACGGTCGTGTAGCTTAGAGAATCAATTAACCATTTTTTGACCGAGGAAACTAGTTGCATTGGCAAATCCTGACATAATTCAACGCTCTTCCTGGTGCTAAGTACGTAGAGATTGTACATGAATGAGTCCAGAGCGCATCACACTAAGCCCGATCATCTTAGAATCCAAGCGAGCTCAAGGTAGTCGAGTCAGGGTTGAGTTAGAGAACTAACGCATATCTGGCTCATGCTAATCTATATAAAGCCAATCATAAAGAAAAGACAAGGCTACAGGCATCTATGGATATAGAGGCCGGGGTCCAACCTCCATTTTGTCTAAAAACGTCATAAATAAAAAAAAATTACATGTACATCCAAATAGTAAATAAAGTATCAAATTGACAAAGGCAACTTTTGGCATTGCGGTGACTTACGATAATCCTATTTGCCTAACCAATTTTTTACGTATCGATTCACTAACCAACTTTTCCTATTTTCGTGGCTATTTCTCGATAGCAGATTATAAAATAAGTTCAACACATCACAAGAATAACTGCAAACTGAGCCTGAGGGTATCTACAATGCTTTGGCGTTAGCTTCCTCTCAGGGATGTCACTTAGGATCTTTCTTGCCAAGTTGAAAGAGAGAGAAGGTTGTCTTCCCTTGGTACGATAACCCATCGCGTAACATGTAATAGATATGCTTCATGTCCAAGGAATTGCTTTTTCTTCATTGTAATAGATATCGTCTCTTCATCACATGTTTTCCAGTGGGTTTTATATGGAGCAATTAATCAACGCTAACAACACAATTTTGCTTCCCAATGTCACTGGACACTCTCCAGTGTTATCGAGTACTGTAGGAAGCATGTCTGGGCGCGCGGAGGGGCTGAGGTTGATATGGAGAAATTGGATGCTGACTTCATTAAGGTTAATCACCGTATGATGTTTGATTATGATGTCATGGCCAAGTGTCCCCCTCCGTTGCCGGCAACCTCCTTGCTGTCGGTGCCGAACAAGGTGCGGTTGGCCAGATCTGAGAGATTTATTTTTGTTTTCCTTTTGGGAGCTGTTCTTTGAAGATGATCAGAACGCTGGTTTCACTTATGAGGACCTTGGACCAAATGCCAGATGAGGTAATTTTTGACATTCTGTAATTTGGTCACAGTACGTGGATTGTTGTTAGGTAATGCTATCGTTTGCATCCATAACGGAGGTACCATAACATGGATTGCGCACACGTTTTGGATGCAAGGCTTGATATATTTGGTACCATTGCCTCTGCGGTCGGCAAGAACCTCCCCTCCCTGACGAGCTCGCAGCCATGGCAGGCGGCAAGACCAAGCACATCTCCAAGGATAATAGGAGCCCTCACTTCCAGTTTCTTGAAGTGGGGTTTCTGATTTGGCATTCTTGGTGCGTGTGCATTTTTTCTTTGGATGTTTGTGTTCAGTTTGAGTGGGGTTCCAAAATCATTGCTATAGACTTCGTGGGAGAACAAGTGAACCACCACTGGGATAAGATCACCCCCTAAGTAGTGCCTAACTTTGGTGAAAAACTTGCCCTTTGGATAGCTAAACATGCGATCCTGAAGTGTTATGCATATTTTCTTGTTGTCAATAACAGTTCAAAACATTATTAATTTGATAGCATTTCTCAGGTTTTCCAGATATATGATGATAAAATTGAATAATTAGAGTTGATTTTGTTGACTTGTGAGCTAGTTTCTTGCCTGGGATCTTGGCTGCAACCTGCAAGCAAACTATTATGTGTGTGGGGTGCTGTCTGGCACATTTTGGCCCTTCTCTTTAGATAAGCATATTGGCTGATGATATAGATCCATTGATATGTTCCTTTTGGGACCATGGTTCATACATCTACATACATTGTTATTTTTTTCTTAGGATCAATAATGCCAATCAAGTGTTATAGTCTTCAATAAGCCTTGCCCTCAGTTTTCAAGCGCCTTCAAGTTTAGCTTTTATCTAAGTTGCACAAGAACGTGTATAGCTGAAATAGCGTAGGATTTTGCAGTATAGTTGCTTTAGTTATATCATTGCTTGGTATTTTAGTGAAGTCCTTGCCTATAGAACCAATAAATGGATGTATTCTAGCTAGAAGATTTCGAGTTTATTACTCTACTTTCAAAAACTTGGCTGTGCATGATTTTTAAGAGTACCTGCAACTGAACTTACCTGTTTTTCACTATTTCCTCTGCCATTTGTCTTGATTTTAGGCTTACTGAGATCATTTCACATCTATCTTTGCATGAAGATATCATGAGATTATGTTTGGCGCAGAAGGTCCAGAAGCTTGTAACGTAGACGTGAGATCTCTATCCATAATGGGGAAGACTGCGATGTAATGGACTTACTGTATCTGGTATCATCAAGCAAGGTACTGACCCTTTGTTCTTTGTCCCACACCTTGGGTTAGTAGCTGCAAAGTGTTTTTCATTAAGATGATATTGTGTTACATCATTTATTGCTAATTCTGAGCTTTGTTTTTGCTGAATGCTGACAAGTCGTTGGTTGTTTAGACATCTAAGAATTAGTTCATTGTACTTTTTTACAATTAGTCTTATTAGACATGGTTGTAGTAGTTCATTGGTTTATTTTAGTTGTATGTAAGCATGAATGTCTTGATACAAACATATGGTCTGCTGATTTAAAAGAAATTTAAATGATATCAGTATATGCTTATGTGTATAATCATTATTTGTTCTAGTAGTAGCTTTTGTAGTAATTAGTATATGTACATTTGACTTTCGTTAGCTCACTGTGTTGACATATTCTGGCAATTTATTCTGTTGCCTCTTTTGAGAGTGAATTGACTATCCTGATATAATTCCACTTTTCCCATTAACCATACATGGACTTTGTTTGTGATGAAAGAATCATGTGAGGGTTGCTGACATAACATACATGCACACTAAGTTAATCTTAAAACGCACCTGTTGTTTGCATCCATTGAATTGTGGCTAAATCTACTTGATCTGGTTACATCCATATAGACAATATACATTTAGGCTGTTTGTGTGATTTCAATGTTGAAATACTAGCAACTATATTATCTATTTAGCTATATAATTTAATGATGAATGGGCATTAATATTTTTTGTTGCCATGTTCAACACATGTGTGCACATCTAGTTGATCTCTTAACACATGCTAATATCTCAATCCATCGCTAGCTAAATCTTCTGCTTCAATTTGCGTGATTGTATGCCACTAGCTATAATCTGAAGTATGTCCATTAAAACTTATGTGCCCAGCTCTATTAAACTTTCTTAAGTGGCTTAGTGATGAATGAATGCTAATATGTAGCTTGTTGTCATCTCTGACAACCATGAACACATGTATAGAGAACCTAATGTATGTCTTTTTAGAAACATTATTTGCATAATTTCTTGTTGAAATACTAATTACTACACTATATATGTAACTATTATAATTTTTGCTCTACAATCAGTGCACATTCCTGAGGTCAACGGGGACTGGGATTAGTTTGCGCTGTACTTGGTTGGAGTAGAAATGTTGCGATCTAGGTTTAATATTTAGTTCGAGTTAAGTGTTTAGTGCATTATCCTGTGACTGACGCAATGACTGTCCAATGTCCATCTCTTTGTTTTGGAAGCCCAACATCAATGCCAAATGGTTAAATAGTTTGGAAGTCTAGCCGTACCACCCAAATGGTTGAATAGTTTGGATGCCTAACCCTACTACCCAACTTTGCCTCTTGGTTTAAAACTGGGTTGGAGTGTTACTTATACACCCCTTACCTAGTGTCCCCATCTTACGTACATTCTAAAATACCTTCACGCACCAAGTGATGGCTTATACGACATGTTAATTGAGGGCACCTCAGACATGCTCGTGCCTAAGTGGCCTGCTGTGCTTGTGTTGTTTTAGGATTCGAGGGTTCGGTGGTTTAGGGTTTAGGGGTTTCGGGCTCCGGTTGTAGGGTTTCGAGTTTTTAGGGTTTTAGGGATTTCGGGCTTCGGGTGTAGGGTTTAGGGTTTCGGGTTTTAGGGTTTTAGGGTTTTGGGCTCCGGGTTTAGGGTTTAGGGTTTTGGGTTTCAGGGTTCGGGGTTCGGGGGTGTAGGGTTGAGGGTTGAGGTTGAGGGTATTAGGGTATTAGGGTATTAGGGTTTTAGGGTTTCGGGTAAAGGAACACGTCCACATCAGTAAGAGGGATGAACAACGCTTGCAGGTTCTTCCTCTTCGAGAGCGGCATAGCGCTGTTCATGGCGCTCCTCGTCAACATTGCCATCATCTCCGTCTCCGGGACCGTCTAACCTCTCGTCGGACAACGCCGCAAAGTGCGGCGACCTCACATTGGACTCCTCTTCTTTCCTCCTCAAGGTACGACATATGCATATATTACAAATAATTAACTGCGTGATCACTGATCACCGATCACTGACTTTTAAGATTTGTGATCTATGTTCTATGTTGATTGATTACATATGTATTTATATATTTATGTTGTGTTTCAGAACGTGCTGGGCAGGTCAAGTGCGATCGTGTACGGTGTGGCACTCTTGGCTTCCGGGCAGAGCTCGACTATCACCAGTACGTACGCTGGGCAATATATCACGCAGGTATCCTTTTCTCCACACCATCCTTTCTACGTGGTTAACCAAGTATAAACATTAGCTTGTTACCCACACGACAGAACTGAAGGCAATCAGGCGTATACCCCATCTGTATTGAACTTCTTATGTCTTATGTATGTGCAGGGGTTCCTGGACATCAAGATGAAGAAGTGGATGCGGAACCTGATGACACGCAGCATCGCCATCATGCCGAGCTTAATAGTCTCCACTATCGGAGGCTCCAGTGGCGCCAGTCGTCTCATCATCATTGCATCGGTATACTATTTTCGCCACCGGAAATACATGCGGCATCATAATATCGGCAAAGGGTCAAACTGATGGTTGGTTTGGTTGCTGTAAATCTAATGTAGATGATACTGTCCTTTGAGCTACCCTTTGCTCATCCCTCTTCTCAAGTTCAGCAGCAGCAACAACAAGACGGGCCAAAACAACAACTCCGTTTATGTAAGCACACGCACCGCTAGCTGGTCCTTGTTTCTTGGCTCTGGAACTGAAAAATTCTCGGCCTAATTATTGTTTTACGTATCTATCACAGACAGATTGTTGGGTTCTCGTGGATCTGGGGTTCGTTATTATCGGGATAAACGTATACTTCCTTAGCACAAAATTAATTGGTTGGCTGGATCCTCCACAACACGCTACCGATCTACGCCCACATTCTCGTTGGCATCACCTTGTTCCCGCTGATGCTGCTCTACGTCGCCGCCGTGATCTACCTGACCTTCAGGAAGGACACCGTCAAGTATGTGTCTCGCTGCGAGCTGCAGGGCGTCAACGCTGAGAAAGCAAAGGTCGCCGACGACGGCGGCAAAGAGGACAACGACGAGCAGTCCGCCTAGTTACCGTTTTACAATCAGATCGATGCTTGTTTACGACTGATTGATTAGTTAGATGCATTTGTTGTAGGCATATAGATTAATTCATTAATTGATGATTAAGTTAATTAGTCAGTTATCTTGTTTGTGAATCCTCCTTATACTAATGTTTAACAGGTAAATATCTCGACAGAAAAACACCCATCGATCACGGCATCTTGATATTGCACGTATAAGAAACAGTTGTAAATTAGGCTTGCATAGCTTTGAAGATTCTGCAATGCTGATGTTGTGATTTTTTCTCTGAATGTTCATTAGCCTCCTTTTCCTCGCTGTTATCTATACCTATTGAGAACAATTGTTTCATCAGTCTATTAATTTTCGGTTGAGTGAAAGAAGAGCAATCAAATGAAACGGTTCAGCGATCGTGTGACCGTGAAGTTTCCTTTGTTAAAATAGGAAGAAGGTTATCACATATATATCTTGTAGATTTGAATAGAAATTAGTCGTAACAATTGTAACAACCTAGATCTTCCTATCTCCTCTTATTCGGTTTAAACTGATCTTGTACAACTTGTATCACACGGCATTGCCGAGTATAAATGTCCGGCCAAGCCAACCTAATTGAGGTGTGGAAACTCAAACCCTAGTCTCGTTTTACATGGTATCAGAGCCTCTCCTTGTCTCCAACGATGTTGACCTCCGAAAGAACTCTTCCCAGTTGATCACCATGGAGCTTACCTATGACAATTACCTTCTATGGAAAGCTTAGGTGCTCCCATTCCTTCAGGGGTGCAACTCTTGGGCCACGTCAATGGCTCGATCGAGGAGCTATTGAGGACAATCACCACAATGGTAGATCACAAATCTGTGGTGACGACAAATCCTGAGTTACCATCCGGGTTCAGCAAGACCAGACCATGCTCGGTGGACTGCTATATATCATAGCTTGCACTTGATATCGTCGGTCTAGTCCTCGACATTACCTCGACTGCTGGAGTTTGGGCCGCGCTCGAACGTATGTTTGCTTCACAGTTGCGGGCACAGACGATGCAGATCTGCAAGCAGCTCGCGGTGATCCAGAAGAGGGACATGACAATCCGAACTACTTCAACAAGGTAAATGGAATGGCAGATTCTCTCGCAGTAGTCGTCCATACCTTGATCGATGAGGGCATCGTGATCTATATGCTCACAGACCTCGACAACGACTACGAGTCTCTAGTCACCTCTCTCTACAAGGACCGACCCAATCTTGCTTGATTAGCTCTATGCTCAGATGATGAGCTTCGAGATACGCTAGGAACCAAGCAACGCCTCCATGCAGATTGCAACACTACTATAGAAAGGATCATACAAGACCTCCAATTACAGGTGTTCACTAAAAATCATCTGTGATAGGACTTTTTACATATGGTTTTTTACGAAAACCGATATCACATACCGGTTTTTTAAAAAACTGCATGTAATAATCTACTCAACACATATGTTTTTTTAACCATCCGCGATGTCATCACAGACGGTTTTGTTAAAAACTCGTCCGTGATTTTTGGCCCAACTGCTTGTGTGAGCCTAACTGGTATTTCTGGCCTAATACCACCTTACTCGTATAAAATTCCAACCAACAACCCTAACCCTCCCTCTCCATCTCCCCAACCCAGCCGTCTCCCTCTCTTCCTATCCGACTCCCTCTATGTTGGGGGAACCCAGTCACATCGTCCCGGACGAGGTACCCCCTATCCGTTTGTTATTTACTATTCTTGGATATAGCGCCCCCTGACTTGCAGGTATATGAACCTAGTCGGTCGGGATGAGGTCGGGCCACCTCGTCTCCTTCGGCCGAGGTACTCCAGGGCGAGGACCGGGGAAGCTGAGGACAAGCGAGCCGACCGTAGCCTGCCTCGTTCCCCGGGGAGGTAGACCACACGAGGCCAGGAGCGGCACCTCGCCCGACATGAGGAGGCGAATGAACTCGCCCACGTTGGGCTCGGCGAGCAAGGGACAAGCACGGTGGCGAGTGCGGTGACGGCCCATACCGGCGAGGCGAATCAAGGATATACCGGCGAATATAGTAGGTAGCGGCGAGGATAAGAGTACTAATTCGTCCCATGTACAGAGACTCAGGGATGTAATCTGCCTAAGGGAACACTGTATATTCACCCAAGGCTCGGTTTTGCCTATATAAGGGCGGATTGGTGCCCCATATGAATCCAAGTTCACCTCTTCGACTCCCAGATCCTTTTTCCTATCGCTCTCCCCACGCCACTTTCTAGTAACACGCCCGGGCGGACCTAGTGGTCATTGGCGTCGTTCCCCAAGTCGTCCTAACAGCACCTCGGTCCTCTGAACTAGGGTGCCTAAGTTTACTGTCCGAGAGAAATTTCATCGACAGTTGGCGCCGACCGTGGGGATCGAAGGGGCGACGTACCTTTGACCAAGGTCCTGCCATGCCCACCTCGTCCGAAGAAAGCGGCTACCACAACGAAGCGGTCGGCACCTGCGAGACGGAAGACCACGGCGACCACGAGGCGCGGGGTTCAGCTCTCCTCCCTCCCGGCAAAAGGCGAGGTGAATGCGGAGGCAATGAGGGCCCCGCCGGTCGGGCCCGATCGTCCCGGCGAGCTTACCTCAGGCGTCGCGACAGATGGAGGGTCCCACGCCGCGGCCCCACCCCATCGGGGCGTCGGTTTTTGCCAGTAGCAGAGGCCGATGTGGGCACACAGAGCCTGGCAGGTGAGGTGGAAGGCCTGCGGCAGCAGGCCGAGGAGGCGGCGAAGAGATCGGCGGAGCTACAGGCGCGCCTCCGGGCGGCGGAATTGGAGGCTCTCAGGGCAAACGCCCAGTCACAGCAGGTGGCCGGCCTGTACCAGGCGCAGGTCGAGGCAACGCGCCTCCTGGCGACTCCCTCACCCCTCCAGAGGCCCGTGACGCGGAGCTGTTGCATCGCCGGCTGTCGAGGACCGGGACGCCGCTCGCGCGGAGACCCTCACCCCCTCCCCAGTCGCCGAGGCTCTCCTTAGAGACTTGGACGTAGCACGGGCAAGGGTAGCGGCGTACATGGGCGAGGCGGACCTCAAGGCGGAGCGCCTCAGGACGAATATACTGCAGAACCAGCGAGCCACTCGAGAGGCAATCCACGACCACGAGGTGGGCCCGAGTCATCTCGGACAACGTCTAGGCAAGGCCCATGTCGACCAGTAGCAGAAGCAGGCCACCCGCGAGTCGAAAGTCGTCGACCTCACCGGCCTGGCGAGCCCGCTGAGCCCGGGGCTCATAGCGGTCCCCTTCCCCCCCAAGTTTCGCCCCGCCGATCTCCCAAAGTACGCAGGCACCACCGACCCGGTCCTGTACACGAGGGTGTACGAGGCGGCAGTGATGGCTTCCGGGGGAGGCGAGGCCATCATGGCAAAGAGCCTCCTCCTCGCCCTCACCAGTATCGCCCAGGCGTGGTACCTCGGCCTCGAGTCTCGCACGATATACTCCTGGGAGTCGCTGCGCGATAAGCTGCATGGACACTTTCAGGGATGCCGCAACAAGGAAATGACCTCGACAACCTTCGGCAGCGTCCGGGCGAGACCATCCGAGCGTTCCAACGTTGGTTCTTTGAGGTCCAGTGCCAGGTGAAGGGAGTCGCCGAGCAAACCATCTGCGAGGCTGCCCGGCGAGGGATCAGCAACGAGGCCTTGGCCGACAAGCTCGAGAGGAAGCGCCGAGCCAGGTCGAACAGTTATATGACATTATGGAGGTCTACGCGCGCGTGGAGGAAGGGCAAATGCTGCGGAGGGAGGAGGCCAGAGCGTCCCAGGTGTACGCAGGAGCGGAAAAAACGGATGGGCGACGCCCGAGGCGCCACGATATGCACCACGTGTCCGAGGATGGCCGGCGAGATCAGGAGCGCGCCGGGTACAAGTAGGAGGCTCGACAGCAAGAACCGCATCAAGTAGCACGTCGCCCACCGCGCGGTGACCCTTCCCCCCGTGAGCTTCCGCGGCAACACAGGAGGGAGCCCTACGGTCGCCCTCAAGGCCGAGGCGGCACGGACAATCACCCGCAGGGCCAACCTCGGCCGAGGGGGGCCCAACGGAAGTACTGCGAGATACACAAGATGTGTTCCCACTCCACCGACGAGTGTGAAGTCGTCATCTGAGCCCGGAGACCCCACTGCCCTCCCCAAACGATCGAAGAGCAGCGCACGTAGGAGCCTCGGGAGCGAGGCACCCCTGGAGCTCCCCCCTCCGCCCCCGCGACGCGGGTCGCCCGCGGATGGGCAGGCGCCCCGCCGCATCGTCCACGCAATCATAGGGGGAAGTGCTCACACTTTCTCATCAAAGCGCCAACGCAAGGAGTACGTCCGGCGAGTCTAGCACATCGGGGCGTACCCGCCGACAAAGCTCCCCGCATGGACGGTCACCCCGATTACGTTCAGCCCGGAAGACACCGTGGGCATCGTCCTCCCGCACCACGACGCCCTGGTCATCTCGGCTATAATTTCCGAGGTGGAAGTTCGGCGTGTGTTCGTGGACGGGGGCAGCTCGGCCGACATCTTGTTCGCCTCCGTTCTAGATGGAATGGGCATACCCCGCTCATGCCTCCAATCCCCGGGTGTTCCGCTCCTCGGGTTCGGCGGCGAGCCCATCAGCGCCATTGGCCGAATCAAACTCCCGGTCAAGTTCCAGGATGACGGGGGCAAGCATACCGAGACCGTGCTGTTCGATGTCGTCGAC
>JAGXJF010002643.1:0-65043 GCA_019208055.1 Stipa capillata | reverse complement strand
TTTTGTTTTTTTTCTCTTTTTTCTGTTTTGTTTTGTTTTCTCTATTTTATTTTTTGTGTCTCTTTTCTTTTTTTCTTATTTTTTTTCTCTTTTTCTTTTATCTGTTTTTTTTTGTATATCTTTTTTTATATCTTTTCATCTCTTCTCTCTCTGTCTTTTTTTCTCTCTTTTTATTTTTCTCTATTCTCTCTCTCTCTCTCTCTCTTTTTTTTGTCTTTTCTCTCTCTGTTTTTCTTTTCTCTTTTTTTTTATTTTCTCTTCTGTTTTCTTGCTCTTCTTTTCTGTATCTTTTTTTTCTTTTTCTCTCTGTCTTTTTTTATCTTTTCTCTTTTCTTTTCTCTTTTTCCTCTCTCTTTTTTTTCTCTTTTCTCTGTCTCTCTTTGTTTTTTTCTGTTTATTCTCTCTCTCTCTCTTTTTTTTCTCTCTTTTTTTTTCTCTCTCTTTTTCTCTATTCTTTTCTCTCTTTTCTCTCTCTTTTTTTTTCTGTCTTTGTCTTTTTTTTTTTCTCTGTCTCTCTCTCTTTTCTTTTCTCTTTTTCTCTTTTCTTTCTCTCTTTCTTTTCTTTTTTTTCTCTATCTCTTCTCTTTTCTCTCTCTCTCTCTCTCTCTTTTTCTCTTTTTCTTCTCTCTCTCTCTCTTTTTTTTCTTTCTCTCTTCTCTCTCTTTTTCTCTTTTTTTTCTCTCTCTCTCTCTCTTTCTTTTTTTTCTTTTCTTTTTTTTTCTTTTCTCTGTCTCTCTTTTTTTCTTTTTTTTTTCTCTCTCTCTCTCTCTCTCTTCTCTTTCTTCTCTCTTTCTATGTGTTTTTTTTTCTTTTCTGTTTTATCTCTATCTTTTTTTATGTTTTGTTTTCTCGTCTCTTCTCTCTCTTTTTTTTCTTTTTTGTCTTTTCTTTTCGTTTTATCTCTCTCTCTCTTCTTTTCTTTCTTTTCTTTTCTTTTTTTTGTATCTTTTTTCTCTATCTTTTTTTTTCTTTTTTTCTTTTTTTGTTTTCTCTCTCTCTCTTTTGTCTCTCTCTTTTCTCAAAAGCAGTTTTAGCAAAACATCTCGACGCAACGAGATAAGGTACCTGCTTGAATCACTCTACCTGTTACAACGGGGAGATCATCTCTGTGCTTTCCGTCATAACGGCAAAGCATGGTAATCGCCCGGTTCCTCAGGGAGACACAACTCACCTCGTACTTACGGGGATACCAACGAAAACACGGCAATCGCCCGGTTCCTCGGGGAGGGAAACATCGTCCTCCTGGTACTTACGGGGATTCTAGGGTTTGCCCGAGTCCACGGGGAAAACCCCTTCTTCACTTTTCCCGACACAACGGGAAATTGGCATGCTGCCCTGCGAACACGGCGGATCGCGTCCTTAATCCCATAACCCATAATCCATTTTTGACTTTGAAAGTTAGTCTACTTTAGTGTGGCCCGACCAAGTTCATCCATGACCGCGGACACGGCTATTCGAATAGTTTTAACCCTCTGCAGAGGTGGTACGGCTTTACCCACACGATGTAGGTCGCTCTGGGAGTACTTTGCAAGTATACTGACAGAGCTAGTACAACGAGACCCTTCGCCGGTGTGAACCCAGCCATGAACCCGCCAGAAGGACATGTCCCAAACCTAGCTTAAGTCAGTATCATCGCTTGCAAGGAGGTTGGTGTTCCAACTTTGTGTCAAACAATGCCTCGCTAAACCGCTGTATTTGTTCTCTACAGGGGTTAAACCACCCCATCCGCACTCTACTAACTACCCACAGGTTCATGCTAGTTCAGGCCGGGTACTATGTCAAGTCCTTCCCACAAAGGACATGTGGACGTACGGTAAGACTTGGCCAAACGGCACTTAAGATCGGTTCTTAGGTGATCCGATAGGGACTCCACACCATTCCCGTAAACGGGCAGCAAGAACCACGCCGGGCCTTACCTCGCTCTTTAACGAACTCCCTACTTTCACCCTTCATTACCGACCCGGATCAAAATCTTCTCTATTTTTAGCTTGGTTTCACAAAACCATTTACGGTAAAACATACCAACCCATGGCTATGCTACCTTCATACACCTCTGGACACGACGGTCCATTTCTCAAAAGTTCACCACATGAAATATGGGGTGTTTTCACCTTTTTATTTTTAAAATCCTAATTTCACTACGGCAGGGCTAAGCATGTATATATATACTCTACCCTAAGTTTTTCCGATAACCTTTCCGGAATACGTAGTTCTTAGGGCTACAAGGAATTCAGGGTCGGACTAGGGTTTCCTAAGCATCGGCATAGCTACGCTACATAAAATAACGATTGTAAAACATAGCATGCATGTTTCGTAAACAATATAATATCTTATAAACATGGGTCTCAACATGATCAAGGGTGGAGAGCTTGCCTGGCGTTATCGGCCGAATCTCGGTCGCAAAATTGGTACGACAACATCGGGGATCCTGCGCGTGAGGTACCGCCGCGTCGCAACTACACGTCGAGAAAAACAGCGAATCACCAATGGTGCGAGGAAGAACCATTTAAGAACCAAAATACACTCATGCCACATTTGAAACCATGCATCGCTCTTAGAAGGATGCTAGGGTTTTTCAAAATATTGCGATGTAATTAACATTACATGAGGTAAAGGTTTTTACATGCAGGAAAACTAGAGTTTGCGTGATTGGGATTATATTAGCGTTTACATGATTTCATATAGGGGTTGGGTCCAGAGGGTATCATTCATGTTGCAAAGGTTTTAGAGACCTATAGGAAATTCGTTAGAGCAAGACTTAAACGACCTATGGGTATAAATATGAAGGCATGCGTGCATGTATATACATATATGCACATGCTGAAACTAACATGGCATGACGGGTTTTATTGCGATAAGGGATTAACCACGTTAACCATGCTAAAGGAATATATATATATATATATATATATATATATATATTTATAACATGCTCATAAATAAATCGATTCTAAACTTGAAATTTAAATAATTACAAGAATTATGAAGTCAGTGTCATTAGATAGATTTTAATTTTAGTTGAACACAGGAACCATAATGGGGTTGACGGGGTAGCAAGACGATAGCTGTGGTGAAGTGCGATGGCTGTCGTGGCAGAGAAAGGTGGCACGGCGGAAGCTTGTCGCGGCAGGAGCGGCTTGCTGCGGCAGAGAAAGATAGCAACGGCGGGTGGCAGAGGCCTTGCCGCGACAGAGGAAATGGGCAGCGGCAGCTGCCGTGGCAAGAGCGTGGCAGCGGCAACGGCTGCCATGGGCCGTCGCGGCAGAGCAAGTTGGCTGTGGCAGCTGCCGCGGCAGAGAAAAAGGAGTTACGGCAGAGCTTTGCCGCGGCAAGGGAAAAGGTGGCGGTGGCAATGGCGGCTTTGTGCTGCTGTGGCAGGGGCAAAGTGGCAGTGGCTTGCCACGGCAAGAGTTAGGCGGCAACGGCAGTGGCTAGGCAGCAGCTGCGGCAGGGGTGTGGCAGCTGCGGCAGGAGCGTGGCAGCTGCGGCAGGGGTGTTGTAGCTGCGGCAGGGGCGTGGCACGATACTTCCACAGTGCTGCCACGACGAGGAAAGGCTTGCCGTGGCGAGGCATAGCTTGCCGCGGTAGGGAATAGCTTGCCGCGAGCTGCCGTGGTGGGGAAAAATGCTGCCACGGCAGAGAAGGTGGCAATGGGGGCAGCTTGCCGCGGCAGGAACTGGGCAGCTGCGGCAGGGTTGCGGGTTGCCGCGGCAGGGGTGGCTTGCAGCAGCAATGGCCTTGAGCTGCTGTGGCAAGGAGGGGCGGCCGTGGCAGGGTGGCAAGGAGCTCGACTAGAGGGAAGAAGGAGGAGAGCTTGGAAGCTTGTGGCGGCTTGGTTAGGGCAGCAAGGAGAGGAGCTAGCTAGAGCTGGAGCTTGGTTCATAGGGAGGAGGAAAAGCT
Organism: Stipa capillata; assembly: GCA_019208055.1. Taxonomy (NCBI): domain Eukaryota; kingdom Viridiplantae; phylum Streptophyta; class Magnoliopsida; order Poales; family Poaceae; genus Stipa; species Stipa capillata. The sequence goes on along the minus strand of JAGXJF010002643.1, from coordinate 61,142 downwards.
CGGGAGGACCTGGGGGTAGCTCGGTTTGGTAGCTAGAGTAAAAAAGAGAAGAAGGGGTAGCGAGGAGAGTTGTTTGGGCAGAGAGGGAGAGTTGGCAGGAAGAAGAGCAGTAAAAAAGGGGAACTCGGGCGCTGCTTGGTGAAGAGCTCGGCTGGGAGTTGAGGAGAGAGCAGAAGTAGAGGAAGAAGCTCTTGAGCAGCTCGGTTTGGAAAAGTTAGTGCATGGCTGCTCGGGTAGATGGGAGATGCAGCGTGGAAGAACAAGGAAGGAGCTCGAGCTGGGAGGAAAAAATGGAGAAAGATGGAGGGGCTGAGGGGAGGAGCTCGGCTGGTGGCTCAGGTTGGGGAGGAGAGTGGGAAGAAGCTCGGCCAGCAGCACGAGGAGGAGGAGAAGACGGGAACGCTCAGGAGAAGAACTGAGCTTGGGATGAGGAGGGAGTAATGGGGGCGGACTCGGTAGTATAGGGGCGAGCAGGAGCAGCTCGGGTGTGCTCGCCATTGCTGATGTGTAAGGAAGCTACAACGGGGTTCAAGTAATTGAAGAGGCAGATGAAGCTTGGTGATGGCTCGGTATAGAGGAAGAGCAAGGGGAGGAAAATGGAACTGGGAAAGGGGGAGAGGGCAGGAAATGAGGTTGGAGCTCGGTTGAGCTGAGTGAGGGCAGCTCGGTTGATGGAAAAGTAGCTGGATTTGAGATGCTCGGCTGGAGTTGCAATGGTGGTGTGAGGGAGCTTGGGCAGAGCATAGCTTGAGGAAGAAGGGCTCAGTTGCTAGGCGTTAGAGAGCTGAGGAGAAGTGACAGCACGCTGTTGGAAAATGAGTTAATGTGGTAGGTGCTGCATGCAGTAGCTGGAAAGGAGTGAGGATAAGAAATAAGGAGGAAAAGATGGGGCAGTTGACTGTTGTTGCTGCTGCTGTGGTGGTGTGGCAGTGAGGGAGTTGAAGAGCAGGAGCTAGCAATAAACAAGTGGAAAGTAGGTGAGAAAAGAAAGGTGGCGTGGAGCACATGTGTGAGCAAGGGAAGGAGTGAGGGTAGCTCCCATGCTGCCGGACTGATAAAGAAAAGGGGTTAGGGAGGGAGATGGGGTTGCTTGCTGGAGTAGAATTAGAGAGACGCAGCTGAAGTGTTGCCTGGGAGTGGCTTGCATGCAGGGAAAGGCATTACTTGGTAGGAGGGAGCAGTTGCGGTAATAAGGAAGGGAGGGATGAAGCTGACTGGTGATGTTTGGGGAAAGATGATGCGTGGCAACTCAGCATGCCATTATGGAGGAAGGGGAAAAACCAGTACGAGCTGCTAGTTTGGCTTTAGGATAAGTAGAGAAAAGGAAAGAGTACCTGGGCAGATTGGTACAGTGCAGGGTTTGTGCTAGGAGGAGGTGCAGTGAGCAAGGAGGGAGAAAAGGTGGCACAGGTTCGGGGAGGATATGTACACATATACATGCACATGGATTGACATAACACTCGTGTCGAGTGACGGGTAAGTATGGCGAACGGTAAATAGGGTTTTGACTGTAGTAAAAGGATAAACGATTATTTGGTTGAAATGTAACGGGACGATTACTTATCTCCCGGCTTGGTAACATGGTAGAAATGGAAAGGTATTCGTATAACATATGGCAAGGAGAGAGAGACAAACCTGTGGTGGTTAGGGTTTTACCGAGAAAAGCAACCATGGTTTAGGGTGTATGTGCCCACATACACTTGGATATTTTTGCATATATGGGATTTGTGTGTGGGCGAAATAGACATGGGAAGTTGCAGAGAGTTGAGGTGTTGAATATTGCCACTGATTTAGGCATATATATATATGCATGGGGTTGTGGCAGAGCCGAACGAGGAATTAGGGTTATGATTCGTAGCTCGGAAGAATAGATTAGGGTTTTGAGCATGCGCGCACATATGAAAGCAGTATATATGTGCACATACTCACGATAGGACATTGCAAAGTTGGTGGTAGAATTTTAAGTCATTCGGAAAAGGTTCAAGATGTGTATATGTTTCAATTTTCGCAGAAGTACCGTATGGGCACTTAGCGGCAGGGGTGGGTTTAGGTGGCACCGGCTAGATAGAAGGGAAAGGGATGCGAAGATATGTTCGTGGCAGGAATGCAAGGGCGAATGGCCCCGCATGGAGACAAGGTGTAAGGCAAGGTTTGAATTGCTTGCCGGACAGAGTTTCGACAAAGCAGAGAGTAAGGAAATAGGAATAGAGGGGAAAGATTTTTGGCTTCATGGTTCGGCAGGAGCATGCTTTGGAATGAAGGTTTTAATTTGGTGCATTTTAATCAGCATTATTATTAAAAAGTTTTTGTTGGCCCTAATTTTCAGGTTCGGAAAATTGGGGTGTTACAAATAGCTATGTTTCACCTAGCAGTTAATTAGCAAACACGCGCTAAAGAATCATGGAATCTGAACAATGACTTCGGAATAGGCCTATACCGTTTGAGCTTTCGCCAAGCTGTGTGGCTCCCGCTGCCGTGATGGTACTATTAGTGGAAAATGTAGTGTTCAATTGGGTAGGCAAGTCATCGTCATCATCGTCAGATGACGTAACACTGGCGCTAGTGGTGTTGCTGGGCTCACGAATGAAGAAACTGGTCTGTTGACATGGCATACCATTGGGGCGTGACCTCTTTGATTTCGTTTCTTGAACAAGCACTATGAGAATGATTCAAAAATTAATTATTCCATACATAGGTAAACACCATTGTCGAAATAAATGAAGGACCTCCTCTATAAACCTTGCTTCCCTTTATCAACAGGTTGCTTTGAAACCTCAGAAGTAGGTCTGGGACAAGGAACATGACAAATCATAACACCTGCTGGTTGGGATCAAGGTACAATGGGTGAGGAAATCTAATTCTTTGTATATATTAATAATCTAGTAATTTTTAACAAGATTGTGTTGGAGCAACTCCATCTTTATTAGTTGCTTTGTGTTTAGCATGATATTTAGAAATTTGATTTTTTCAGATATATGTTGAAAGCATCTCCACTTGCAAACTTGTTATTAGTATCATTGTCTCATCTATTTGATTTAATAATGCTCAATAACAAGACACTGAAAGCAATATTCACAGCAATGTGTGATCAAAGATTCAAACACAAATCATTCAAACCTTCAATGCTTCTACTGGCACAGTCCTTGTTTCATTGGCATTAATCATCTTAGCAAGTATTATTTTACAAAAGTATGCTTCTAAATGTAGAGGTGCTGATGGAGTAGCTTTCTCAGTACAATTAATGCAGGTTCGATCTTCCAAAACAATAACAACACAAAATCATGTTTAGGCTATTTTTTCTTGTCAGTTTAAGGTATACCGTAATGTCTTGATTTTCATTCAACTTTTGTTGACTGCCTCGCAGTTGCTTGAACATATAAGACTTATGGACATGTGAAATATGTTATTAATATCATTAGCTCATTTATTTAATCTTATCTGCATATACTTCAGGAAACTCACTGCCAGTTGATTCTAGTGAATACCTTCTCATCAAGGGAATGGACAATGTATTGACTTACATTCTCCTGTATTAGCTAATGTATTCGACAAAAAAATTACATTTTCAAATCGCATTGCACATCGGTATAGCCACGAGCTGCAAGTACATGATAATCCTAAAACTGAATGGAAGCTTCAAGTTTTAGATGTGCAACAACATATATCTAATAGAATAAAGGAATACTACTCTATAATCAGTCATACAAGAGAGACAATGTTGGTCCCGCCATATGTATTACACAAAAATTTCTGATCAAAGTTCCAAACACAAATAATCCCTCTGCTTCTTGATCTGCTTCCACTGGAGCAGTCCTTGTTTCATTGGCATGAACCAGCTTAGCGAGCCTTGTTTTACATGAAGTATGCTTCTAAATTTGAGGTGTTGATGGAGTAGCTTCTTGGGTTCATTTCATGCAGGTTGCAACCTTGCTTGGTTGGAAGTGATGTTTGATTTAAAAAATTACTTACTAAATATAATTCAGGGACACATGATCATGTTAAGGTGATGGTTTTTGTTTGCAGCTTTCCCAACTAAACTTACACAAAAGTTCAAACCTTCAATGCTCTGGTTTTTCAATGAAACATGACTTTTCACAACACTTGACTAATTCTCTATGTCAGCTCATCAAACAAGGGATATGCTTCATGTTAGAGATATAGTAGGATACATGTTGTATTCTTGTATTCGTATTGGCATAGGGACTCTCCTTGCCTTGTATTCCAAGTCTCTTGTACTATATATATGCCTATTGGGCTGTGCAATAGATCTAAGTTGCATAAGATTAACATGGTATCAGAGCCTAGGGTTTTTTTTTCCACCTGCGTGCTGCAACTCACGCTTCGCTCGGCCGCCGTCGGCCGCTAGCCCCTGGCCGCCCGTCCGCCCGTCCGCTGCCCTCCTCGGCCCCCTGCCTCCGCTCGCCCGCCGGCCTCCGGCCTCCGCCCCGCCGGCCTAGGGTCTCCGCCGCGTCGTCGGCTTCCTCGGCCTTCCGTCGCCCTTGGTCGCCCGCCGGCCTCCCGCCGCCCTCGGTCGCCCGCCGGCCTCCCGCCGGACCTGCTGAGGTCGTCCGCCGCCCGGATCCGGCGGCCCGGCCCTCCCCGACCGACGCCGCCTGCCGCCTTCCCCGTCGCGGGCCTCGGCCTCCCGCGCCGTGCTCGGCCTCCCCCGCGGCGGCCTCTCCTGCGCCGCCTCCCTCGTCGCCAGCACCGCCGGCTGCCGGCCTCCCCGCCCGCACCGCCGGCCGCCGGCCTCCCGCATCGCCGGCTGCCCCGCCCGCTCCCGCTGCTCTGTTTGGTGTAAACCGAACAGAGCCAGCCCGGGCTGTTTTAGTGTGAGAAAAGAGAGCAAAAAAAAAGAGAGAAAAAAAAACAGGTACAATGTCTTCGTCATCCGGCACCGTTTCTCTTTCTCGCTGCCCGGTGATTTTTGATGGAGTCAATTTCACCGACTTCGTCTCCCATATGCGCATCCACATGCGTGGTCTTCGTCTCTGGGGCATCCTCTCCGGCGATGTTCCATGTCCGGCTTGTCCAGTGGCACCAGTTGAGCCTAAGCTTGGTGCTCGACCTACTGATGCTGACCGCGCTGCCTATGATGTTGCTGTCACCGCTTATCAGGAGGCTCTGGATTCCTACGGTGCTCTGCTGACTGAGTACACTCAGTGGTGTGATGATGATGCTCGTGCTGCTGCTGTTCTTGTCGCCAGTCTTCAGCCTCAGTTTTCTTCTGAGGTTGTGGGATTCTCTACGGCCTCCCAGATGTGGACTCACCTTCGTCAGCGTTATGAGCCCTCTGGTGATGCTCTGTTCCTGTCTGTGGTTCGTCAGGAGCACTCTCTCCAGCAGGGTGATGCCACGGTTGATGAGTTCTATGCTCAGAGTTCTGCTGTCTGGCGCCAGCTAGATTCCCTTCGCCGTCCTGGTTGTGGCTCTTGTCAGTGCTGTCTGGATACTCGTGCTGACCGCGAGTTCTTGCGCGTGTACGAGTTCTTAACGCGGCTTCGTCCTGAGTTCGAGTCGCGTCGTGCCCAGCTCCTTGCTCGTCAGCCTCGCGTCTCTCTTCTGGAGGTGCTTACAGAGATCCGTGCGGAGGAGACTCGCCTGCGTGGCTCTGGTCTACTGCCACTTCCCTCCGTGCTTGCTGTTCGTCCACCAGCTACATCGACTACTGCTCCCCGCCTCAGCGGCTCGTTTCCCCCAGCGGCCTCCACAGGTGGTGGTGGTCGTTCCTCGTCGGGTGGTGGCCGTCCTCATTGCACCTACTGTGATAAGGATGGCCACATTGAGTCTACTTGCTTTCGGAAGAAGCGTCACCTTGCACGTCGCTCTTCACCGGGCACTGGAGCTTCTTCCTCGACTACTTCCTCGACTCCTTCAGCTGCTTCGACTACTTCCGCCACCTCGTTCACTGAGCAGGAGATCGCTCGTCTTCGACGTCTACTCGCTGCGACAGTTTCTGCAGGTTCTGCTACTCCCTCTTCCAGCAATGAGAAACCACCCTCTACACAGTCAGGTACTTCCCCATGGATCCTTGATTCTGGAGCATCTTTCCACATGACTTCTAACTCTTCCGCTCTATCCTCTCTTAGACCTCTCAATTCTCCTGTTCATGTTCTCACTGCTGATGGTACTCCTCTTCCTGTTGCTAGTCGAGGCACTCTTAGCACTTCTTTGTTTCATGTTCCTTCTGTTGCTCATGTGCCTCGCCTTACCATGCAGCTTCTTTCTGCTGGACAGATTACTGATCTTGGTTGTCGGGTTATTCTCGACTCTGACTCTTGTTGTGTTCAGGACCGTCAGACGGGCACTCTGGTTGGTTCTGGCCCTCGCCGCCTTGATTCTCAGCGTCTCTGGGAGCTTGACTGGCTTCACCTTCCCTCCGTTGCCGCCGCTGCTAGTCTCTCCGCTTCTGTCCGCGTCGTCCACCGGCTCCTTCCAGCAGTGGCATCACCGTCTTGGTCATCTGTGTGGATCTCGTCTATCGTCGTTAGTTCGTCGTGGTCTTCTGGGGTCTGTCTCAGGAGACGTGTCTTTAGATTGTCAGGGTTTGTAAACTGGGTAAGCAAATTCAGTTACCTTATCCTCATAGTGAGTCTGTGTCTCAGCGTCCTTTTGATCTTGTTCACTCGGATGTGTGGGGTCCGGCCCCCTTCGTTTCGAAAGGGGGGCATCGCTACTATATTATCTTTATAGATGATTTTTCTCGTCACACTGGATATACTTTATGTCTACTCGTAGTGAGGTTCTCTCCATCTATAGACAGTTTGCCACCATGGTTCGTACCCAGTTCTCCACTCCCATTCGTGTCTTTCGTGCTGATTCTGCTGGCGAGTATCTTTCTCGTCATCTTCGTGGTTTTCTTGCTGAGCAGGGCACTCTTGCTCAGTTCTCTTGTCCTGGTGCTCATGCTCAGAATGGTGTTGCTGAGCGTAAGCATCGTCACCTTCTTGAGACTGCTCGTGCGCTCATGATCGCCGCTTCTATTCCACCTCACTTTTGGGCTGAGGCTGTCTCTACTGCCACATATCTTGTTAATATTCAGCCCTCTTCTGCCCTTCAGGGCGGGATTCCTGTTAAGCGCCTTTCTGGTTCTCTTCCTGACTACTCTACTCTTCGTCTGTTTGGTTGCGTTTGCTATGTTCTTTTAGCTCCTTGTGAACGCACCAAACTGACTGCTCAGTCTGTTGAGTGTATCTTTTTAGGCTATAGTCCGGAGCATAAGGGCTATCGCTGTTGGGATCCCACTGCTCATCGTATGCGGGTCTCTCGGGATGTGACCTTCGATGAGTCCCGTCCTTTCTTTCCACGTCCAGCTTCTCCTTCGCCTTCCCCTGTTGAGCCTCTATCTTTTCTGACCTTTCCTGATACACCGATCACTGTTGTGCCCTCTTCCACTCGTCCTATAGAGTCTCCACCCCCCTGAGTCTCCACCCACTCCTGTTGTTGACTCCTCTCCACCCACTCTTGTTGTTGACTCTTCTCCACTTTCATCTCCTCCAGCTCCACCGGCACCCTCTTCTCTTCCGTCCTATCCTTTTTTCTACACACGCCGACCGCGTGTTGAGCCTCCTTCTGATGCGCCTTCTACTTCCTCTGGGCCATCTCCGTCCGATGAGCCATCTTCTCTGGGTGACTCATCTTCTCCGGATTCGCCACCTTCCCCTCGGTATGGCCTCCGTGCTCGTCCGCGACGGCCTCCAGATCGCTTTGGTTTTGCTGGTGCTACTCTTGCTGAGCCTACTTCTTACCGTGATGCTGTTGTTCATCCCGAATGGCAGCATGCGATGGCCGAGGAGCTTGCTGCTCTTGAGCGCACCGGCACGTGGGATCTTGTCTCTCTTCCTCCACGTGTTCGTCCCATCACTTGTAAGTGGATCTATAAAGTTAAGACCCGCTCCGATGGTTCTCTTGAGCGCTACAAGGCTCGTCTTGTGGCGCGTGGCTTTCAGCAGGAGCATGGCCGTGACTATGACGAGACATTTGCTCCTGTCGCGCACATGACCACGGTTCGCACTCTTCTTGCTGTGGCCTCTGCTCGCCACTGGTCTATTTCTCAGCTTGATGTCAAGAATGCCTTCCTTAATGGTGCGTTGCGTGAGGAGGTCTACATGCACCCCGCACCTGGGTATTCTGTTCCTGAGGGCATGGTTTGTCGCCTTCGTCGCTCTCTTTATGGCCTTAAGCAAGCCCCTCGTGCCTGGTTCGAGCGCTTCGCCTCTGTGGTCACTGCTGCTGGTTTCTCAGCTAGTGCTCATGATCCTGCGCTGTTTGTCCACATTTCGTCTCGTGGTCGGACTCTTCTTCTTTTGTATGTGGATGATATGATCATCACCGGAGATGATTCTGAGTACATTGCCTTTGTCAAGGCTCGTCTTAGTGATCAGTTTCTTATGTCTGATCTTGGTCCTCTTCGCTACTTCCTTGGGATTGAGGTTACATCTACTTCTGATGGTTTCTATATATCCCAAGAGAAATATATCCACGATCTTCTTGATCGGGCTTCCCTTACTGATCAGCGCACCGTTGAGACTCCGATGGAGCTCAATGTTCATCTTCGTGCCTCTGATGGTGAGCCTCTTTCTGATCCGACTCGCTATCGTCACCTTGTCGGGAGTCTTGTCTACCTTGCTGTCACTCGTCCCGATATATCCTATCCGGTTCACATTCTGAGTCAGTTCGTCTCTTCTCCTACTCAGGTTCACTACAGTCACCTTCTTCGGGTTCTACGATATCTTCGTGGGACTATCTCTCGCCGTCTTTTCTTTCCCCGCTCCAGTTCGTTACAGCTTCAGGCATATTCGGATGCTACTTGGGCTAGCGATCCCTCTGATCGTCGCTCTCTTTCTGCTTACTGTGTTTTCCTTGGTGGTTCTCTTATTGCTTGGAAGACGAAGAAACAGACTGCAGTTTCCCGTTCCAGTGCAGAGGCTGAGTTGCGAGCTATGGCCTTTTTGACAGCGGAGGTTACTTGGTTACGGTGGCTACTTGAGGATTTGATGTTTCTATCACTACACCGACCCCTCTGTTGTCTGACAGTACTGGTGCTATCAGTATTGCTAGAGACCCAGTGAAGCACGAGCTCACCAAGCATATTGGTGTTGATGCTTCTTATATGAGGTCTCAGGTTCAGGATCAGGTTGTTGCTCTTCAGTATGTGCCTTCCGAGCTTCAGTTGGCTGATTTCTTCACGAAGGCACAGACTCGTGCTCAGCACAGCTTCTACCTCTCCAAACTCAGTGTTGTTGATCCACCATGAGTTTGAGGGGGGGGTGTTAGAGATATAGTAGGATACATGTTGTATTCTTATATTCGTATTGGCATATGACTCTCCTTGCCTTGTATTCCAAGTCTCTTGTACTATATATATGCCTATTGGGCTGTGCAATAGATCTAAGTTGCATAAGATTAACACTTCAATCGCCAATCCTGCTACCTGACAAAAGACAGAAAATGCATATAATGGTCACATGATAATGTTTAGGTGATGGTTCTTGTTTGCAGCTTTCCCAACTAAACTTATACAAAAGTTCAAACCTTCAATGATCTGGTTTTTCAATGAAACATGACTTCTTACAACACTTAACTAATTTTCTATGTCAGCTCATCAAACAAGGGATCTGTTTCAATCACCAATCCTGCTGCCTGACAAAAGACAGAAAATGCATAATAATAGTCACACGATAATGTTCAGGTGATGGTTCTTGTTTGCAACTATTAAAACCTTCAATATCCTGATTAGCATTGTGTTGCTTTGATAGTCTGAAGGTGCTATTAGCAGTCAGACCGGTTACTTCTACTATCCCAAAGGCCAAGGAGTGTGTCCAATTTTCACATACACCCACTCAAACGTTAAGAGTAAAAAGGTTACTGGGTAATACATACACCCACAAAAACTATATGTTTTATTGTTTTATTGAATTCTAATCACTGGTTCTGAAAATAAAGGAAAGGAAGACAGCTGTATTGTACTCAAATATTCAGTTTCTGAAATAAACAGGATATGCTAGCATGTAAACATGAACGCATAATCAAAAATTCAATTTTCCTTAAACATGAGTAGCTAGAGTTTCTCAACATACAGCTATTCCTTTGTGATCATTATCACATGCTGAAAGGAGAAAGTGCAATATAAAAAGTTAGAATTTCATTACACGTCACACAAAAATATAAATTGAATATGCTGAAAACAGAGTAAGGTGTTGATGACTGTATCACAGATAGATCAAAACATGGGAAGGGTACAACAAATCAAAGCAATACAGTGGACAGAAGGAAACGAAGACAATGCCAACCTTAATAGATATGTTGCTCTTGTGTTTCTTTAAAAATCCATGTTTTTGGAGAATTCTGCTAATAAAATTGAATCTGTTGTGGATAGAAGGAAAATGTAATATAAGAAGTTAGAATTTCATTACACGTCAAACAAAAATATAAATTGAATATGCTGAAAACAGATAAAGGTGTTGATGGCTGTATCACAGATAGATCAAAACATGGAAAGGGTACAACAAATCAAAGCAATACAACGGACATAAGGAAAGGAAGACAATGCATAGCTTAATAGATATGTTGCTCTTGTGTTTCTTTAAAAATTCATGTGTTTGGAGAATTTTGCTAACAAAATTGAATCTGTTGCGGATAGAAGGAAAGGAAAACAATGCTAACCTTTAAAATACTTGTGTTTGGAGTTCATACCATTATTTAGAAGTCGATGGTAATCTGATTGAATTTGCAATGATAAGCAGAGAATGCATTAATCATAGCTTACTTGTGTTTGGAGTTCATACTTTAATTAAGAAGTCGATGATAACCTAATTGAATTTGCAATGATAAGCAGAGTATGCATTAGTCATACCTTATGGTGATCTGATCGTTAGTAGATCTGTTTCCCAAACACCACGGGCTTATGGTGATCTCAGGAAGCCGAATACAGCTGGCCAAATACTGTTAAAAGGAAAACAATGCTAACCTCTAAATTTCTTGTGATTGCAGATTGACAGGAAGCCGAATACAGCTAGGTGATCTCGTCGTTTGCGCGGCAAATGTCTTTAATTGCAGCAGCAGATAGTGCCGTGGTGGTCACGGGCAGCAACAGCATGAGGGAGAGACGAAGAACGGAAGTGATGAACCACACTGGCAGCAACAATGATCAACAATAACAGCAGGGAACTCGGAAAAGATTAATGGACACAGCAGAATGAGGGAGAGACGAAGAATGGAGGTGATGATCCACGATGGCAGCAACAATAGTAACAATAACAGCAGGGAACTCGGAATGGAGGTGGACATTTGTTGATGAGTTAGTTGATGAGTTTGTTAGAGGTAAATGGGGACTTTGTGCAACTCGGAATGGATAGGAATGGATGAGCAAAAAATGTGGACTGTGGTGTTGTAGATAAGATTACTTTGTTAGAGGGTTATTAGAGGGTTAAAAGGAGAAATTAAAAGTGTAACACCACTCACCAACTCTAATATTATAGGGTGGTATAGATTCTTCTTTATAAATAGCACTTGTAGTTCCTCCCCTCTTTACGAAGGCAGCTGCAGCTTTGAGCAACTCATCTGCAATGATCACCCATCGCACGTGAATATCGACACACCCATGAACACAACGAGAACCATATCGTCGGCGAGGGGTGCCGTATTTTTGACCACGAGCTCCGGCGATCCTCAGGCGTTACTTGGAAGCTCTGATCATAGGTCGAATGAAGGTATTTGCTTATTCCTTAGTTATTCGTGGATATGAAATGATATTTCATCGATGGTTTCGTTTCATTGTCTGCTACAGTATGATCCTAGTCTAGCGCACAGGATATTCTGGATTTGCATATTCGGGTCCTAACGCATGTTTCCCTCTTTATATATAAAAAGCCCAAATATTTATGAAGACAAAAAACTGGGCTTCTTGCCGGGAAGGCGAAAAGCAAGAAGGTAATGTATGGTGTAGAGTGATAGAATATGCTGGAACATTTATTTGTTGTCTTGCTCGAGCTCTCGGACATCGTATAGAATACATGGTGTCTACGGGCTCTAACACCACGTAGAACGATAGAATATGACAGAATAATTGCTGTATGTACGTGGGAGTATTTGCATGTAGATCTCTTATATCTTGAGTTTTAGCGAAGTGGTGATTTAGAAAGGTGGGAGACATGCCTGGCAAAAAGTGGTGCCCAAATGCAGCCTGGAAATCGGATGATTTCTATGTGTTCAGGCATAGGCTTGGAGTACGTGGCGTTAGGTTGGTGCATTGGTCCGGAAGAAAGCGTACGCATGAAAAAAGATGTTTCAAGAACAAGAATGCATAAACCAGGCAAAATGCGTTTCCGTTAACCCCTCTAAATTTTCTTGGTTTGTTGCAGAATATAGGATACACATGTAAATCTAGGATATTTTTTCCTTGTTGACATCCACTTATTTCTCTCTCTAGTATTCATAAGTGAGCCTTTAAATTATTATTATTTATTGTTCTCAAGATATTACAGAAAGGATGTTACAATAATTCCTTCCAGTATTTTCCTTGGTTTTGTAATTCCTTAATTTCTATGCTTAGTGATAATGTAGATAAAAACAGAAGTATTATAGAATGAGTTTATGTCTATGTCCATGGTGTGTAAAACCAAACATATGCTATGCAATCGCCCTTTGCGATTTACTGATGCAATCGTATTTTATTTAGACGCACTTCTCAATTAACTGATTTAACTCTACCTCTTTATAAAATTTCAATTTAAAACCCGTCTTATGTTAAGAGTTAAAAAATAAGAAAAAGGTCACAAATGTTAACTAAAAAGGGAAGGAAAAGAAAAGGAAAATTCAATTATTCACAGAAAAATTATATTTTATGTTTATTTTAATTTAAAGTTGAACTAATAAAGTTTATTAGAGAACTCTGCAATCTGCATACTACATAAGCATGATTTGATGCCACGGTTGGAAGTAAAGAGTGCACCAAAAAGGTGTTTGCATAGCATATAGCATATGCGCCAAACCTAATTTAGTAAGATTGAACAATACATACCCCTTTAAAATGCCACACTACAAGTCTACATTCACTCAATCTCTTTTACAATATTAAAATAATAGGGCTTATCAATCCCATGGTGTGGGATTGTCACTTGTGTATTTCTAGAGTTTGTACATGATTTATTTTTCCTTGTTAATACATTGTCAGGGCCTCCTATATAATTTCACGGTCAAGAAAAAAAAAGATTAACATCGGAGCCTTCCAGGGTATATGATGCTACTGCGACGGGCTCGGTATGTTACATTCCCTCTAGATTTTTCTCAATAAATTTATAGTGTGGAACGATTATTCTAAAAGACGGAGTGACATTACATGGAGTAATCGACAGCTCACAAACTTTGTAGGATTCATTGTTTTTACGCAAAGTGTGTAGTATAGGCATACGCAGACGTCAGTCGCAGTTTTTATTCGTAACTGTGAAAGATAACTTCGCACACTTTTGCCCCACATTTCTTTCTTCTGAAAGTTTCATGACAAACAATAGCCACCAAATGCTATGAAATAAAATGCCAATTTGATTGGAGGAAAATCTGGATGAACCAAATAGACATAATACTTCTATTTTTCTAAAATTTCAAATTCTATTATTATGAGCATATCCACATAAAATATCTAAGTTCGAGTATAAATAATTACAAAATCTGCTGAATAGGGCGTGCATAGAGATGGAATGATTGCCGTGAAGAAGCACCGTTTCACGACAGATATTGATGACATACAATTCGAAAATGAATTTGGACACCTTAAGAGACTCGAGCATAAAAATATTGTACAATTAGTGGGCTTCTGCGACGAAGCAGAGGAAGTACTTATGCACTATAGAGGGAGGACAAATACTTGCGGAGAAGACAGACAGGGCACTCTGCCTCGAGTTCGTGCCCAACGGAAGCCCCAGCAAGTTTTCTGGTGATATATGACGAATACGTTATTCAACATGTAATAAAAATCATTCTTTAAAGTTTGCATTTTAAGAATATTTGTCTTTCGTTCTGCGGAACAACATCTTGGACTCAATTGGCGCATACGCTTCAAAATAATTAAGGGGATATGCAAGGGTTTAAAATACTTCCATAGTATTCCTATATAACATTTTGATCTAAAGCTAGATAAAATATTGCTAGATGAAAATATGGCGAAAATTGCAGATTTTGGTTTATCAAGGCTAATCGGCCAACAAAACACCATATTGACAATGACTCCTCTAGGGATACTGTAAGATCTATGTCTCATCCGAAAACGGTAATTAAATAGGTTAATTGGATTTTGTTTGCTCTCACTTTATTTGTATATTTATGTTATCATGCAGTGGATACTTGCCACCAGAATTCATAACCTAGCAACTACTCTCAGACAAGTACGACACTAGATTGGGTGTAATAATTAAGAAGATAACGACGGGAATTATGGGCTACATGAGCATTGTTGACATGGAAAAACACGAATGTATTGAGCATGTAAGAGTAAGCTCTTTGTTTATGGTAATATGTTAAAGGATTTTCGAATATATGCTGCTAAAATAATTACGCCAATATATAGGGTCAGCAAAACTCAACTCTAAAACGTGTTCCTCAATTTCTTTGCTACTCCAATTTTCCTTATGATGAGTTTGGTCTTTTGGCCCTCTGCTACTTCAAAATAAATAAAAGATATTCTAGCACATATTCTGCTAGTTCCTTAAAAGGAAAAGGAAACAAAATCCTTGACCTGAATGGTAGCACACTATTTACCTATATGCACAGGAGATACCGGGGCATCCCTCACTAAGCAGACTGCAAACAAGCGAGGACTTGTATTAAGATCGCAGTAGACTGCATGGAGATGAACCGAAGTAAAAGGCCTCCAGTGAAAAATATCGTTCAGGAACTGAATAAGGTAAAACTAAGGAAAATGAACCACTGTCACAAATAGATCAGCAGGTAAGAGTCAGATTGCAAGTGATGTGGTGTTTATCCCACTAAGTCTATCTAATGATCTTGTGATTACCCCTGTCCCGTGGCTACTACAACTGCTTTATCATCTGATTGCAAATGATGTGGCGAACACAACAATGCAGAGATTCTTGGGGCTTGCTCTTTATGATTCTACAGCTGCGTCCATAGACAGGTAATCCTCACTTAACCTTTGATTCTATTTGTAACCTCATTTTCAGTATCGCCTATATGAAGCTCAGCAAATTTTGCACGGTCACCTCTAGCCGGTAAAAGTGATCCTATGCGATGGTGAACCTGACCGTTAATTTTAGAAACATTAGTACCACGCCCCGTGTTTGCACTCCTATCAATATTTGCACCCATTGATGTGAACGCAAAATGGCAACTGTACTGTCGTATTTTGTGAATAAATGTTTCCGAACGGTGATCACCATCAAAATGTAAAAGGTCAGCTAACACGGGAGGTGGTGGCTTAAAGGGAGGGATAAAAACTTTCCAACCCTTACAACAAAGATTGTAAACCATACGTCGTTGTGTAACCGATTATTCAATTTTTTTTTGGAAACAGAGGTACGAGCTTTATCTCATTTCATTAAATAAGAAGGATTTAGACATAGTTCAACGTGGCATTGAGACAGTGAAAGATGAAAAGAACAAAAGACGCTGACTTCTACTTTCTTGGTAAGATGTTTTCCAGGTGTGTTGCCCCTGCGCGCGTCCAAACAGCTGCTTCGGCTTTGATTTTTGCTAGGATGATTGGCGGTGTGATAGAAGTGTTTCGGAAGACACGCGCGTTCCTCTCGTTCCAGATTTCCCATATGACGAGCATAAGGAGGGATGCCATCCCTTTGTTTTGATGGGTGGTTGAGGTTGCTGTGTCCGTCCACCATGTTTTGACTGAAGGCATCATGCTCCATAGGGTTGGGTTGATGGTGGTCATTCCTAGCCATTCTTTGACCATGTTTCATAGTCTCACCGTGAACCGGCAGTGGAGGAGGATGTGTGCTGATGATTCTTGCTCACGCTTGCCGAGTGGGCATAAACCACAATTTGGCCATCCTCGACGTTGTAGGCGATCTGCTGTTCAGACCCTGTTATTGATGATTAGCCAGGCGAAGAACTTGCATTTTGGAGGCGTCCAAGTTTTCCAAATCGTGTCTTGCATCATGGTCAACGTTGCCCCCAGGAATTGTGCCTTGTACGCCGATGTAGCAGAATATGTTCCAGTCGTTGTGAATTTCCAATGTATGGCATCTGGATGGTCATCGTTTAATTGGGTTTGGTTCAGCAATGTCCAGATGTTGGTAAATTGTTGGATGTGCTCAACAGTGAAGTCTCCCTGAACGTTGATTTTAGATATCCAGGTGTCGTCTTGTAGCGCATCTTTGACAAGCCATTTTTTCTTTGATGATGCGGCGTGGATGAGATGTGCGATATCCCTCGGCCTTACGCCTTGTAGCCATCCTGCATCCCAGAAGGGTGTCTGTTCTCCATTACCAATAGTTATGGTCGTGGAGGCGTAGAAGAGGTCCATGTCCCTATCATCGCATGGGTCCCCCATCCCATTCCACATTCTTGTATGGTCAGTCCATTTCAACCATGCCCATCTAAGTCTTAAAGCCCTTGCAAAGTTTTCTAGATGAAGGATACCTAAGCCGCCCAAGGAGGTTGGGCGGCATACAGTTTCCCAATTAATCTTATGATGCTTTTCAGAACTCCTGGTGGTAGCACTAGTGGAGTTAGATGGTAGATGGCTTGTGCTGTTAGAACCGATTTGACGAGAACTTGGCTTGTGCTGTTAGAACCGATTTGACGAGAACTCCTCTTCCTGCCACTGTGAGGTATTTGCCTTGCCAGGAGGAGAGTCTAGCAGCAATCTTGTCCTCTAAATTTTGAAAATCAACTTGCTTGAGTTGCCTAATAGAGAGCGGCAGCCCAAGGTAGCGCATTGGGAAGGATGATCTCGTTGCCGGAAAGCTGCGGAGGATGTCCGTAAGGTCGATGCTAGAACACCTAATAGGGGCAACCAAGCTCTTCTGAAAATTTGTTATGAGGCCGGTAACATCACGGAAACGTTCCAGGATGCCTGCTAAGCAATTGATGTCATCTTTGATCGGTGCCAAGAAAATGGCGGCGTCATCCGCAAACATAGACGTTCGAAAATCGTCCCTCGACCCCGCAAGCGAAGGAGGTAGCCTCTTCCTGTGGCTAGATCTAGGAGTTGCTGCAGTGGGTCTATTGCCAGAACAAACAGCAGCAGGAAAGTGGGTAACCTTGACACACACTGCGGCCATGTTTTATCGGGGCGCCCGCAACCCCATTGAGAAGTACCTGGGTGAAGCCGTGGAAAGTAGGGTGGTGATCCATTCTCTAAATCTGCTCGGGAACCCTCTCCTCTGCAGAAGGTCTAGGATATATTCCCATCGAACAGAGTCAAATGCTTTCTTTATGTCTAACTTGAAGAGTGGGGATGGTGTATTGGTTTTCTGGAAGCGTCTTGCGAGGTTGCTCACGTACGTGTAGTTGTCGTGGATGCTCCTTGTCTTTATGAAGGCACTTTGGCTTGGTGAGACGAGGGTGTTCATATGAGGGGCAAGGCGCAGTGCAAGGACTTTAGCAATTATCTTAGCGATGGCGTGGATGAGATTGTTCGGACGGTAGTCGGAGATCTCTTCAGCTCTATCTTTTTTGGGAAGAAGGATAATGTTCGCAAAGTTGAGCCACTGGAAATTTGCCACCTGTAGATTGCTGAAAAGACGCAAAACCCGCATCACATCGTTCTTGATGGTCTCCCAACAGGTCTTGTAAAAAGTGCCAGTGAACCCATCTGGGTCAGGTGCTTTGTTGCCGGGCATTTGAGCAATGGTCTTTGAGACCTCCTCCTTAGTGAAACTGCCCTCAATGCCTTGGAGGTCGCAATTCTGGAAATTCATTTCTTGCCAAGCAAAGTCAGTCTCCCTTGCCGCTCCTTTTTTTGTAATGTGGGTGAAGTGTTGCTGAGCAATGTTCATTTTGTCCTCATGGTTTGTCACCCATCCGTTATTTTGTTTTGGCAATAAATATGGTTTTTCCTCCTCCTGGCATTTGCTCGTAGGTGGAAGAATTTCGTGTTGGCATCGCCCTCTCTGAGATTTGCTATTCTTGAGCATTGCCTTTTCCGAGAGCGTTCAAGGGCCGCCAATCCAATCACTTTGCGTTTAAGTCTAACACGAAGGACTCTCTCATGACTGGAAAGGAGTCGAGATTCCTGTGCAATGTCCAGGCGCAGAATGATGAGCAGGGCCATTTGGAGTTGAATTTTCGCGTCAGACAAAAGCCGCTCACTCCAACGTCGCAGGCACTTTGCTGTGTTTTTGAGCTTGTGGTGCAAGATGTGGCAGGGCTCTGAATGGTCCGTGTGTTCGCTCCAAGCCTCCTGGACAACCTATTGGAACTGGGGCATCTTTGTCCAAAAGTTCTCGAATTTGAAGCTTCTTGGTTTGCGAGGACCCCGATCATCCGCTAAGAGTAGAGGACAGTGATCTGAGAGTGATGAGGGAAGGGCGTGAAGAATGTGCGAGCTAAAACTCATGTCCCAATCATCATTGTAGAAGAAGCTGTCAAGCTTGCATAGAGTTGGGTCTTGCCGCTCATTGCTCCATGTGAATCTCCTGTTTTGCATGTGGATCTCTTTCAGCTCGTAGGCCTCTAAAGTTGCTCTAAATCTGTTTATTCTGCTCCTGTTAATGTTATGCTTGTTTTTGTCCCTCGCTCTATATATTTGGTTGAAATCTCCTAGCACCAACCATTTGAGCCCAACTACAGGCTTTTGAGTCAACATCTCTGCGAAAAAATTGTCTTTTCTGGATGAGCAAGTGGGGCCATAGACAACTGTGATTTTGAAGGTAGTGTCTTCATGTGCCAGTCGGATGCAAACCGACAAGCAATACGCGCCGGTCTCCACCTAGGAGATCTCGACAGTGTCATCGTCCCAGAGCATGAGGATACCACCCCTCGTGCTCGCCGCCGGCCTTTGCGCAAAGTTTGTTAGTCTAACCCCACCCAGGGAGCACGCTGTGAAGGAGTCAACGTGTTCCAGCTTTGTTTTTTGCAGGCAAACAATCTGACAAGGGGAGTCCGCGATGGTCTGGTGGACGGCTGCTCGTCTGTTAAGACAGTTGAGGCCCCTCACGTTCCAACTCAAGATGTTGATGCGTTGTTCAGACATTTGTTAACCATGATGTTCTCGTTTTGCTGGTTTTATTAGTGAGTGTGGTGAGAGTGGTAGGCTGAGATTGGTGATTTAGAAACAAGCTGGCAATCAAAAACGCCATGAGGGTGACTTGTAGGTGTGAGCAACACACGTTAGTGTGCCTTGTGTGTAGCTTGGGGAGTATATGAAAGTCTTGACTCGAATAAGCTGATTGAAGGTAAAACATGCAGATACAAGCATAGCAGCGTTTACATGCATTAAACAGTCTGATCACCCAGCCGTGGCAAAGGCACATCACAAAAGCAATTGGTCCAATTGGTCTAGCTAACCTAAGAAGGGCAACATGACTCTGACAAAGCTTAAAACAAAGTGCTTCAGACCGCAGCCCCCGGTGTCGCCGTTTCGACCTCATGGTCTATGCCGTTAGCTCCCCCGTGGCTGATGAGCGCGTCTTCGACAGCCGTTGCAAGGTCGCAGTCGAGGCGGAAAAGGGCGCGGAGTGCAGCTATCGCTGAGGATGGCAGTTGGCTCTGAAAAAGCTTGACGAAATCATTGATGGCGCGCTCCGAGACGATCTCTCCCTCGTTGGTGATGCCCACACTATTAAAGAAATCATTTGTACAGACGGTTCGGAACCCCCGTGCGGGACGGTTTTCCGAACTATCTGTACGAAACAGTTTGTACAAATCAGGTTTGTACAGATGGTATTTGTACAGACGGTTCTAGTTTGGAACCATCTGTATTAATCGATTAGCACCCGTCTGTGATGTCATGTTATGAAAATAAAAATATAACCCCTCACGCCATGTGCCCAAACCTTCAGCCGCGTCTCATCCCGCCGTCCGCGCAGTCCCATCCAACCGCTTGAATTAAATCGCACAATATGCTTCCAGCGGGTTTCGATCCCGCAACCTCGTGTTGTCCAGCAAGGGGAGTTGCCAGCTAATCTAGTCTGAGTATGCGATACATATAGGACAGCTTTCTTCTTAACTCATGCCTACGACTAAGCGGGACGCTTCTAGTACAGACGGTTCTAAATTTGGAACCGTCTGTACAAATAGCACAGATGGTTCCAAACTGAGAACCGTCTGTACTGTTCAATTTGTACAGACGGCTGTAATTTGGACCCATCTGTGCTATTTGTACAGACGGTTTCAAATTGGAGCCGTCTGTGCTGTAGCTCCGAGTGCTAGTTTGAGTCGAAATTCAACTCTAGTTTGAGAGGTTTTAGTAAAACAGCCATAACTTTCTCATACGAAGTCCGTTTTGGGTCCACGACCACTCAAATCGAAGCTAACGACATGGTGCATCTGAAAAAAATACACGTGTATACACCTATACCCATCTTGACCCTCAAAATTCGACTTCTAAGTAGGACTTTTTCGCTCTGGAAGTTTTTCCGTTACTTTTTTTGATCTTGCGGAGGGCATATCTCCTTCACCCGGACTCCGAATTGGGTGATTCTTGTTTTCCTAGTTAGCTTGAGTCGAGGACCTGCTTTCCACCTTGATCATAACTTCTGCCGAGCACTTTCATCTGGGCGCCGTTTTCAAAATCTTCGATTTCGGGCCGGGATTTCCACTAGTCGTTTCGTCGACTTTCTCGAAATTGGCTCAAAATTTCTGGAGACGTAGAGTTTGACCTCCCGCTCACAGCCGTGAAAACCGTTTGACAATCGGAGCTGTCAAACTCCCTCGCCGACGCTGCCACTTGCCTGTCGCGGCAAGAAAATCTGTAGTTTTTGCTGCCGCGGCAGCAGAGATCAACTAACCTTGCTTCATCTATTTGTACAGACGGTTCCAGTTTAGAACCGTCTGTATTGTTTACAGATTTGTACAGACGGTTCCAAACTTAGAACCGTCTGTACTGTTTGATTTGTACAGACGGTTTCCAGTTTGGACCCGTTTGTGATATTTGTACAGCTGTAGCGTCCCGCTTGTTGGGAACCATTTATACTCATTTTCTCAGACGGTTTTCGTTTGGAACCGTCTGTGATACTATTTGTACAGATGACTTCAAAAAACCGTCTGTACAGGGACGTCCCGTTAAATGAATTCTGTAGTAGTGCCAGCTTGCTGCACAAAATCTTCTTCGCCATCTTGGCGATGGGCGTGTCCGTCTTTGTTGACTTGAGGCGCGCACTGCTACGTCGGAGGGATACTCCGACCAGAGTTTTCCTCCTGGCTGTTGGCGGTCGAGGCGGCGGGGAGGCAGGGGGTGGTAGCAGCGGCGCCGTCACCGGCTGGAACAGCGACGCAAATGGGGAGACTTCGGGGTTGCTGGATCCCTCGGCGTCAGGCGTTGGCATGCTGTGGGCGTCTCCTTGCGGCGTGCTCTGCTGGCATGGCGTTTGTGGCGGCATACGCTCAGCCTGGCTGATGAGGGGCGCCGGCGTGGCTCTGTACGGGCCCACAAACCCTGGGGGTCCCTCCGGTGACAAGCTTAGAGAGGTAGGTAGCGGCAACATCAAGCGCGAAGGTGCAATTGCCCGCAGCGCTCTCTGAGCGAAGGTACTGACGCTCCACGCGTCCTGAGATTGCTGCGCACTGTGCTCTCCCCTGTGCGCCGCGGTAGGGATGACGAGCTCATGTTGGGGAGGACCTTCCTTCCTAGGGAGGCCCGGAGCCGAGAGGACCGAGGTCGGCGAGGTCGGTAGGGTTTTTTGATCGTTCTCCATACCAGAACATAGCATGGCAGCGCCTATACACTCGTATTCTGGTGGTCCATAAAAAGAACGATCCTTGTATGAAGCTAGTGAAAATAGCCAGTCACACCTGAACCTCACCAGGGAAAAAGGAAGCAGGTCAGGAACAAATTATGGTTAAAAAGGTAGTCACAACGTAAAAAAATGAAACACGACCACCTGTACCTTCATGAAAGAAAGCGTAATCCGATGGGAAGCGAGTCCAGTCCTTAGGCAGAGCCAATTCATGCGTGGGATCTAAGGATGAGGATTTCAGAGAAGAGGCAACAGAAGAAACAGAAAAGAATAACTGACAAGTA
The DNA here is from genome assembly GCA_019208055.1 of Stipa capillata. NCBI lineage: Eukaryota > Viridiplantae > Streptophyta > Magnoliopsida > Poales > Poaceae > Stipa > Stipa capillata. The sequence goes on along the minus strand of JAGXJF010002643.1, from coordinate 38,989 downwards.
AACTAAGCTAGGGTTGGTTCAGCCTATCACCTGCTGATGCTTTTCTATTTTTGAGGAAGTTCAGTTACGTTTCTTATGTGACATTACATCTCTGGGTTTTCTGGTGTTGAAAGTCATATGTAGATGGTTCGTCGTTTTGTGTTGTGTCATGGGGATGATACAACAAAGAAATACGGGAAATCATACGAAGATTACATGCCATTAAATAAGATAAATCATACGAGAGACAGGGAATAATATGCCACCTTTGCACCAGTTCCAAGGGCCCTAGCGAACTCAAAATATAGGAGCTAATCCCTCCCATTAGAAATATAAGTAGTTTTGAAATCTCATATAGTCAAATATTTTTGGGCTTGACCATCGACATAGAAAAAATTACTAATATTAATAATAAAAAATTGATACTACTAGATTTATCATGAAATATACTTCCATAATGTATATTTATTTTTATTTTAAATTAACATTTTTAAAGAAACTAATGGTCTTTCTGATCGAAAAGAGTGCAATAAAGACACATCGATCTATTCAGAGATGTCCAGGAAGCTTACTGATTTTATAGATAACAAGGCAAGTCACTTCTGTTTTCACCGGACTGTTATATTTTATTGTATATTTTATTGTGTGATGTATGATTTTGAAGTCTACATGTAGGTACAACAACCAACGTTATTCTACTTTTGGTGCTACTTTTAGATGCCCTCCGGTTACTAAAGTTACCGTTTTAGGTAGTTTAAAAAACATGCAGATTAAACACTTGAAAATAGTAGGCGTAAATTTTATCTTGAAATATACTTTCACAACATACGATTCACCCCGCTCTTAAGTTAGGTTGGTATACACCTTTTGTCACCTCTCTCGTCTTATGAAAACTTGCCTTGGAAATTTTTTTAGGACGGAATGTTACATTCACACATTCATTTTATTGAATGTGGGAGAATAGCGAAGAGATTGATTTCAGTTTTCTATTTTTACAAATGTTTTGTCGGAAGTCTTTGACCAGCATCTCTGAGATAAAGAGATTCAATTAATCTCTATTTTCTCGGACCAAACGGGTAAATATTGGTTTGCTACTTATGGTAGCTACAACTATAAATCAGAATCGATCGCCTCCTTCCAGCAAATTTCTTTTCCCTATAAATATTGTGTAAATAGACAAAAATCAAGAGCACACGATAAGACTGCGCATAGTGCCAGTTATAGAGACGTGAAGAACCGCCAATCGAGGTGTTCTAAGTCGATGGGTTCTCCTGACACGCTCGATTCTTGCGGTGATAAAATGAGCAGCCACGATCGTAGCGGTAGAAGCACGGTTAGACCTTGTACAATATAGGTATTTAGACAGGTGTCTCAGAAAAAAAACCTAATTTATTTTGTGAGATCGGTTTGCACAGGTGCTTAGGAAGGACGACGGAAGCAAAGTTTAGCTTCCGATGCTGGGCTGGTGCTTACGGGTGACACAGGTGATAGGTGCTTCAACCGGTGCCTATCTCAGCAGCAAAATCAAGAGATCAAAAAGGCTGCTGCTAATACCAGGTGCATTGGAGATAACAGGTGCCAGAGTAGATGCTACACAAATATTAAAGCAACTTAAGCACCCATATGAAACACTCTGCATTGCAAGTCACATATTTTTTGAGACGCAACGTTACTCTCTCTCTCTAAGCACCGGTCTATAAACACCCTGTATTGTACATGGCCTTAAGGGGATATTTGGTTTGCACCTAAGCTTATTACACCTAATATTAGTTATGTCACAATTTTTAGGCACATGTTTAATTTGTTGCCATAACTGTGGCTTATTATATTTATTAGCCATATGAGTCACATATCATAGATTTAATATTTTACCAAAGTTTTTCACACTTATTGTGACTATTCTGTTCGCCATATTTTTATTAATATTAACTAGTATAATGTCTTGCGTAATTGCGCGAGAAATATTTTTAACTACCTTTATTTTTTTGACGTGTATGTGTGATATTAGATCTTTATGAAAAATAAAAATTATGATAACCCATTTATTTAGGTACAATTATAATGATCTATCGGATGTGATCTGTCAATAAAAGTTATGATGAACCATTTATTTAGGCACAATTATGATGATATATCAGATGTGATCTGTTTAGATACAATTAATTTGTCGGATGTGATTTGTTTAGGTACAATTATCGTGATCTATCGATTGTGATCTATTTAGGTGCAGTTATACTGGCCGTGATTTGTTTAAGTACAATTATAGAGATCTATCGGTTGTGGTAAATTAATAATAAAATAGTCTATCCGATTAATGGTTAGATATTTTATTTTTTAAATTTTCTAGATTTTTTTATTTTTATTATTATATTTTGTTTGCTAGCATATCATACTCCAGAATAGATAGAGAGATTCTCCGTGACAATTATGATTTAACTAATGCTAGGCATCAACCAAACGTCGTAACGAAAACCGCGCGCCCAACAAAACCCTACTCATCTCTCCTCTCCTCACACAAGCGCCGCCGCTCAACCCTCGCTCCTCCTCGCGCGTCTCCCGCGCGTCGCTCCCCACCGCGCCGCTACTCGCCATCGTCGCTCCCCACCGTGCTGCCATCCCCGGTCATCACCCCCATCGCGCCGCCACTCCCTCTCGACGCCCCACCCTCCGCCGCGTCGCCCTCCCGTGCTCATCCACTTCTTCGCCCGGCGCGGAGCAGCTGGACTGGAGGCCGACGCACGAGGTGCTGGCTTGGAGGCTGGGCAGCCCCGCGCGCCCGTCCCACCTCTCTCCTCGCTCCGCCATTCCCGCGCTGCAACCTTACCGGCGACGAACGAGTGGCCAGCGGCACCGGGGCCCGAGGAGACGCCGCGGCCGCTCGACATCAGCTCCACCTGGCCTCCTTTTAGGTTTGCTCTAATCGATTCCCATTCCCTCTTTTGTATGGACGATTATGTATGTCTGATCTCTTGTGTGAAATGCGATTATGCGGAGATGCAATAGTTACTTAGAGATGAAATTTGGCGTGGTTTTTTGCTAGATCGATTCACTCGCTTTATTGTTTGAGCAAGAAAACACACTGCCATAGAGTCCTTATACCAAATATTTTCTTGATGAAGAAAAGTATACTGAGTATAACAGCTCACATTCTAAATGGTGCCTTAAAATTTGATTTAATTTAGGCAATGGTTGGAGAAGCTGCAGACTCAAGTGTATTTGAAAGCAATCTAATTTTTTTATTTATGTTTTTGCTATCGTTCCAGTTAACAGTCCCAGACAGCTCTGTAAGTCAGTATCACCAAACATATAGTTTTGTCAGTACCAACCAGTGACTCATAAAGAAGAATATCAGTCAAGATGCAGAAATTGTTTCAATTGCACTGCAAATCAAAATGTACAGACTTTGTGAGAACTAACATGAACCTCAGGATAGGTCCTCCAATCTTGTGCGAACCTCATGAACCTCTATGCCACAGAACTGCACGGCTGGAGCTTTGGTACTTCGATCTGCAGGAGAACATGTAGGAAAAATAGTGAGAGCAACAGGACGAATGAATCAGCAAGAATTAAACATGAGCAATGAAGCACCTGCAGGGAAGAAATCACAGCTCACCAAAGGGATATGCAGCAAAACAGAACGGCTGCACCATCAGGACCTGAACCTGCAAGGAAACATGAGGGAGATTAGTGATTGCAGCACAGCAAACAGATCAGCGAGAAGCATATATTATGAATAAAACATACGAAGAAGAAATCGTAGCTACCAAAACACAAGATTGTGATAACACCTAGAAACAAATCGATGAATAGATCGGCACAAATCAATCCAAAATGTAGCAGACCCTAGAGAAGAATCACCTCCACTAACCTCATGCCGGGGCATCAGCAAGCACAAAGCACAGCGCACATGTTGCAACCGTGGCTGGGCGCTCATTCATCGCCGGTCGGGTTGCAGCGCGGGAAGAGGCGACGTGGGGGCGCGAAGGAGGCAAGGGGAGGAGAGAGGGATGCGGGGCTCCCGTGCTTCCCTTGTTATTAATATTATTCTGTTACTAATATTGACTCAGTGAAAAAAGGAATATGGCACTTAATACTATTTGTGCAGTTTAAGTGTGGGGTTTATGGAAATCCTTTAATAGTATATTGTTTAATGGTCATGTGTGAATCTGTAATAAAAAAAGATGGCATTCTTTATACATGGATACAATGTTGAAGAAGATGGAACACTTCGGTGCACTCTTGATGAAGTTTTGAGGGATCCACTACCAGGGAAATAGGCATCAGATGCCTGACGTGAAACTATGAAACTGGAGCCTGGCAACACTGCAACGATGGTGGACATCAACCTTCTGAATGTTGAAGGGGCGATGTCTCTGTGGCAACCTGAAGGGAACCTTTATGAGGATGTAGGACGTGGATATGAAAGAAGCTTAAAGTCGTTAATCTGATGTAATCTTAACGTTTTCTTTGTTGTTTTCATGCTAGCCTCCTGTTGTAAAACCCATATCTCAGTTTCAATGAAGCTGGGACCTATGGCATCATCTTATCATCTACTACTCAGTTGGTGCAATGCCAATGTATATGGTTTACATTTTACAAGAAAAAATGAGCTAAAAACTATGATTTACATTTTACAGGAAAAAGGAAGCTAACAATGACGTGCTAACTTCAGTCATGTGGCAAGGCCGCGCCAGGGCGCGGCTTCCTGCCTAGTGTAAGGAGGAGGGGGTTGGCGTCCCTTGTCTATGCATCGAGCAGTGCTGGGGTTCCTGCGTCAAGCCCTTGCAAACAGAAACCACCTTCTGGTATCGCGCCTTTCCTCTCTGGCTTGTTGCTTGAAGAGCTTGGATGATCAAGAACCCAGTCCAAGCTCCATTTGCAGTGAGTCTAGAAGCCAGTGTATTTATCCTTTGATCACACTAGCAGTCCGGACATCAAATTGGGATGAGGCAAGAAAGATTAGCTTTAGGGAGTGTGTCAGGTTGTGCGGGCTATCCCAGTCAATCAGGTTGTTTGCATTGCTTATGCAATCATTCTTGCCACGTGGAATCAGAGATGTCCGGTTCTTGATACAGAGCATTGCTGATTACTGTGGGAATGCCGGGCCAGAGTTGTTTGTTTTGGCACCTATGTTGGTCAGCAATTTGGGTGGGTCCATGACATTGCTACAAGTGTATGCCACACTCATCCGGATTTTTGTCGAGTTGTCGATGTTTGAGGATGCTCTCCTCACTTACATTGAGGCCAAGAAGGTTGGCGTTGAGTTGCGGATGTGCAACTTCTTGTTGAAGCGCTTAGTTGGTAGGAATCAAACCATGTACGCAAGGAGTTTGTTTGATGATATGCAGAGTTCTGGTCCTTCACCAAATGTCTACTCTTATTCAGTTTTGATGAGTATGTATACACATGGAGATAGGTTATGCTTGGAGGAAGCTTTTGAGCTTCTTTGTGAAATGGAAATGAAAGGTGTGAGACCGAATGCTGCAACCTATGGTACTTACCTCTATGGGCTTTGCCGTGCCAGACAGGTGACATCTGCATGGAACTTCCTTCAAATGCTTTGTCAGAGAGGCTACCCTTGCAATAGTTATTGTTTTAATGCAGTGATTCATGGTTTCTGTCACGAGGGTCAGGTTCAAAAAGCCATAGAGGTGTTTGATGGGATGAAGAAGAGCGGATTTGTCCCAGATGTCCATAGCTACAGCATATTAATTGATGGGTTATGCAAACAAGGGGACCTGTTGATAGGCTATGACGTCCTTGTTGAAATGGCAAGGAATGGAATCGCTCCTACTCTGGTGAGTTACAGTTCACTTTTGCATGGTCTTTGCAGAGCTGGAAAGGTTGAATTGGCATTTGAGCTTTTTGAGAGGCTCAAAGACCAAGGTTTCAAGCATGACCACATAGTTTACAGCATTGTTCTTCATGGTTGTTGCCAACATTTAGATCTAGATGTTGCCTATGACCTCTGGAATGACATGGTTCATCATAATTTTGTTCCAGATGTTTACAATTACACTAGTCTGATATATGCGTACTGTAGACATAGGGACCTTAAAGAAGCATTGGGGGTATTCGAGCTCATGCTCGATAATGGGATAAGACCCAACATTGTGACCTGCACAATTCTTGTTGACGGTCTCATCAACGAAGGGCTGATTGGTGAAGCCTTTCTATTCCTGGATAAAGTACACCAGTTTGGAATTGTCCCCAACCTTTGTACGTACAGAGTTATCATCAATGGCTTGTGCAAGGTCAACAAATGTAATGATGTATGGGAATTTTTTGCAGACATGATAAAAAGGGGCTATGTTCCTGATACTGTGCTTTACAGTATTATTATTGATGGTTTTGTGAAAGCTTTGAATCTGCAGGAGGCTTTCAGGCTGTATCATAAAATGGTGGATGAAGGGACAAAACCTAATATCTTTACATATACTAGCCTCATAAATGGTCTTTGCCACGATGATAGACTTCCTGAAGTTATGACATTGTTTAAGCATATGATTGGGGAGGGGCTGACACCAGACAGGATTTTGTATACGTCTCTAATTGCGTGCTATTGTAAGCGCTCAAACATGAAGGCAGCTATGGAAATCTTTCGAGAGATGGAAAAAGGGGGTTTATCAGCAGACTCTTTTGTCTATACTTGTTTAATTTGTGGCTTCAGTAAAGCACTTGCAATGGATGGAGCACACTTGTTGATGGAAGAAATGATAAATAAGGGGTTTACACCTACTGTAGTAACTTATACAGATCTCATAATTGGATACTTCAAAATTGGAGATGAGAAAAAAGCTAATTTGATGTACAACAGTATGCTCCAGGCAGGCATTACACCGGATGCCAAGCTGAGTTGTATATTGGGCTTTGACACTGATGGGAGATGATTTTGAGGATTTTCAGGAAGAGAAGGATGTATCATATGTTTTCACATAGAGCTCTATTAACTTGGTCAACAGAATGATCCTATAAAGGTGATGAGCTCATGCAGTGTGGCTTCAAGTATTAGTTCTGATTACTTACTGTGCTTCCCCCACGACCATACTTTGAACAAGGGAGGGAAAGAAATAGGCCAAGATATGTCTTCAATACCTGGAGGGTGTGATCATTACAGGCTAGACATTGGCTTATGCAAATAGTCATATAGAATATTAAGACTGCATGTAAAATGCACATTATTTTCTTTGTTTATCTTATTAGGGCCTCTCTTTTTCTCTGCTGGATTACAAATTTGGTGATTGATTTCAATAATTTTTTGTTTCAGGTTGGATGTTCTGCTGGGAAAAACCGAAAAATAAATTGGTCTTTTTTGGAAGATACTCCAGATATTCCTCAAGTTAGTTGAAGAGGTAGGGATCAATATATCACATGCTAGATATTTTAAACGCAAGATAACTGCAAACTAATTTATACTAGGCATCACACGGATGCTATCTGTAGTTATAGCTCTGCTGTTCCTTTTTGTTGTGGCTATATTACTAGACCAGTCAAGCTGAAGCGTGTCCTAATAGGTTGCAGTGCTGATGTACTTCATTGCTATTATGCTCATGATGAAAATGAAAACCTCCAAAGACGGACCTATCGGTTGTTAGACAAGTGCTGAATATCGCAATAGTTTCTTTGAATATGATGTAAATAATTATTTAAAGCCAATTTGGATAGTGAATTGATAGTTCAGATGGTGCCATAACAGAAGTATGCCATGATTTGATAATTCTCCTTAAATTTAGGCATTCCATGAATATTGTCCTTGTTCACGGCACTACCTTGAAGTCGAGGAATGTTTAGTTTCACACTTAATAAACTTAGTCTTTATCGATTTTCTTTGCAACTTTAGGTCAGTATCAACTGAAAAGTTCACATGCGTCCATTAACACAAACTTTGCTGGTATGCAATGTACATCCACTCCTCCATTCACAATCACCTCTCCCCCATAGAAAGGAAGAAAACAGAGGAATGAAGGGAAAAACCTTCAGTCAAGAGTATTATGGATCTTTGCAAACTGCAACTTCAGCACTATTGCAAACCCACTCTCATCACTTGATATATTCTGAAACCATTTCCCCTCACAGCAGAATTACAGCATGTTAGGGGGACAAGAATACTTGTAAAAACAGTTGTCACTTCGAATATTCCATTTCCTTATTTGATGCTTGAAGTAAAAATGATTTCAGGGTGGCAAACAAAGTTTCCATTTTGCGAAAGAAGCTGAAGAGATTGCACGATTATCAAATGCTGATAGTCCTATATGTCTGAACTCTTTCGCTAGTCAGACTGTCAGAGCCAAGTAGCCTCCCAAACTTTGGATATTGGCAGCTCAATTACTGGACAGATTTTGGAATATGAAGATGCTGAGACAGGTCTTGCTTTTTCTCTGTCTTCATTCTGCATCATCTGCACTGTACATTAACTGATGCATATTCAATAATATAAGTTCTTTCAGTGCATGTAAAGCAAAATTCGGTGCCACAGCTAATTGTGAGCAAGCTCCAGATACCACCCTATCATTGAGATGCTGCAGCCTGTGGATAGATTCATGATGGATAACCTGTGGTGCTCCAGCTCCAAGTACTTTTGTAAATAATGTAGGTGAGATTTCTATTCTACCTTCCGAAGTAAATGTTTGCTTCTGGCTCATTTCATTTTACAATGGTTGAAGGTTATCATGGTGAAATTCAGCCTACAACAGCTAGCTTAAATAATCATTTTGTTACTCACCGTGACATAGGTAGTGTGTTCAACACATTAAGGAGCGATTCCAAAACTCCACTTGATCCAATGCAGTTTGGTGATCCCTTTCCAGAATATCCAACTTGGTTCATGGAGCTGGCAATCTTTCTTCTGTTGCTACCATGGAGTCTAACAATCTGGATGATAGCTCTCAGCTTACAAAAAATCTGGTTTGATGGTTTTTCTGCTGCATGCTGTGGCAATTGCGATCGTCCTATCAAGTGGAAGTCTGGCAAACGAGTGGAGTTGCTGCGTGCTCAAGGGCTTTTGGTTTGATGATCGTGAGCTTGGCAAGCAAGATGCTGCGCATTTTTGTTAGGGTTCAGAAGTTGTTTTAGTGGCGAGTAATCCGTATGTGGAATTGCGTGGGTTTCACCTTGTTTTCCCTGTTAAAAATGAGGTCCTGTGAATATTTCGAAATTCTTAGTGAATAGGCAGAGCGCCTGCCAGTTTCCTTGGTTTTTTTGTTTGTTTTAACCTTGTGAGAAAAACATGCATGTATGTTCGAGGATTTGATGCATCTTCTGAAATTGCAGTAAAGCTGTAGTATCAGCACAGATCAATCATGGATCATCATGTAGTATCAGTACGGGCTGATTAACAGACTATATAAAGGTCTAGAAATGAACTGTGAAGGTTATTGTTCCAGCTCTTAGCCTGCATTGCTCGGTCCACTCAGCGTTCTGGGTTGTGCTTTCTTTTTCACTTTTCTGCAATGACTAGATTTAATAATAGTTGCTAAAATTTCTATGCTGTAGGGCAGGGCAATGAGCGCGGTTGCTTTGTTTCTTTCTGTTGTATGGTTAGTTTTTTTTTACCATGGACCGTTGATTAGGCATAAGTTTAGGCTACGGATACAATGGAGTTCATTTTTCTATTGCCTGGTCTATTTTTGCCATAAACCTTTGATTGTGTATTACTCCCTCCGTTTTACTATATTTATACTTGGTCTCAGAATAATCCGCTTCAAAATATTTGTCCATTGAGAATATATATAATTATTGTAATGTTTCTATTCTATACCCTATTTAAATGCTCTAGGAATAGTTAAATGCTAGTACTATTGGTTCTCGGTTAATAGAGATATATATGGTCATTTTCATTGATTTTTTTTAGATTTAGTGCTATCTTGGTCTGTGTGTATGGTGGACTGACGATAGATATAGTGAAACAGAGAGAATATTTTCTTTTTCTATAGATGTAATGAGTGTCAACTATGGATGCTATGCTTTCAAGAATTATATCTAGTTTTTGTCCTTAATCTAGTTTTGTATCTTTGTCCTTTTCCTTTATCTCACCTATCTTCTATTTTTCACTTCTTCCACTGTGATAGTGGAATTAGATATAGAATTCCAACGTTTCCTTGGTGACAAAAAGAACTTTGTTATTTTGCTTGGAACAAATATACCATTTGATTAATTTGTATCTATTTTCAATTCTTTACTTAATCAGCTACTATTAGACTAAACAGTAGTAATATAACTATAACACAATCATAAACGTCTAAACCTCTAACTATGAACTAGTTGAAGGAATAATTCTATTTCTTCAGATTTTCAATTTATAAGTATATCCCTAAGTTCTATATGTAATTATAATACTTACAATTTTCTACTTGCAATAAATTTTTCTAAAAAACTTCTACAAATTAAAGAATGTGATAACTAACTTCAAAACAACAAAAACAAATAAAAGAATGTGATCACGTGTATACTACAATAAAATCTCAGTGTTCATCCAAGCGTTCATCCAAAGCCCACGACCTTGGACGCGAATGTCAAGAACCGAGTGAGCGAGTTGGGCAGGAAATTCCTCGCGAACATGAAGCAGACGGTGGTAGTCCTTCCCTTGTACTCGCACGTGCTCCCGTGAGCTCCATCCTCGTGAACCGCGACAGGTGCGGCCCGCCGCGGGACCAGCCGACCCACGTCACGCTCCGGTTGGCGACCACCGCCGCCGCCGGGTGCCGTATGTTGAGGAACGTCGGCAGGTAGTGCTCGTCGGCGCAGCAGTTGCGCTTGCGGTGGCTCTGAAAGACCGGGAAGTAGACGACGTCTGCGGCGAGGGCGCGGTCCAGCTCGAACCACTGCGAGTCTGAACTATGTGCTATTATTTCAGGCAGCTTGCAGATTTTCATAGCTTTTTCGGCCTAAAGTATCCAAACGAACTTTCTAATCAAGAGGAACACCAAAGGTGCGCCCCATTATCTAGTTGGCTAAATGATGCTCCACCTAAAATTTCCCTTAATTAGTGGGTATTTTAAATTTTTTATATAGCTTAAGAAGCTTACGGTGTAATTTTCGCGACGATGATTGAGTTCAATCCTAGGAAGCAATTCTTCTAACATCCGTTATTTCTACATAATTTTTTTGTCTGAAGTACAACTGGCCTCAGCTGACTACAATTATGTGGTGTGCCTTGCTATCTCCATCCTGAACCATAATTATCTGCTCCCACAGCCTCTCTGTGACTTGCATTTTTTGCTGGTACATTCTCACCACACTCAGCATCAGAGCGGTATGCAACGCCAAGTCACCAAGTGCCAATGCAGCAACGCTGGTAAATTCACAGCTTGCGGCTTGTAAATCTGTTGGCTACTTCACGTTTTCGTACATGCAGGTGCATGAAAACTGTTGTGTGGGTCAGAGGAGATGGTAGTGTTAGAAAGGTAATGAGTTACATCGTTATTTGAGCTGAGATGTGTTAAGACTCATTCGATCAAACGTGATGGTCACAAGCAGCAAGACCTGCACTAATTACCTTTGATCATGCAACACACATGTGTAGCTCAGTGGACACGGGTAGCGGTGGCGTTGCGTGTGTAGCTACCGATGGTTTAGCAGGATATATTTGTAATAAAAATCCCTTACCAGCAGTTTTGGTTATGCAACTGAATTTTAACCCATTATATTGTCTGATGAAAGAAATCATGCTTGAACAAACGAATGGAATTGCTAATGAAGGAAAGTTGAACTGTCACAAGTTTGAAGCAAAATACAGTTAAGTTTGTACCACCTCATCGACCATGTTCATTGCAGTGTGCTCAGGCATGGACCATCTCCGTCACCTCACTCTCTCTATTACAATGGGTCCCACCCAAACAACAATTAGGTATGCGCGCTATACCAAGCCGTTCAAATTACAACCCAGGTCGTTAGGCTTGTGCACGCGGACAAGCCATTCCCTGTGATTCATCCTAGTCTTTATATATATGTCTGCTCCTATCTTACGAACATCTCCTAGGTCCCAGAACATCTAAAGGATATATGAGTGTGTACGGCATCAACTACTACTATAACAACATCTAAAAGGTCATATTTGTCAAGAACAAAAGTCATCTAAAGGATCTGTTGGGGAAGGGGTCCCCGCGCTACCCGGGTTTGACGCTTTTCGTACTTAGAGGAGATCAGCGCTACACCAACCTCGTCGCGATGCCAAGACCGCTCGATGCCGACTCCGCGACAACACGAACCTCGTCGCGACGCCAAGACCGTGCGATGCCGACTCCGCGACAACACGAATCTCGTCGCGACGCCAAGACCGCGCGATGCCGACTCCGCGACAACACCAACCTCGTCAAGACGCCAAGACCGCTCGATGCCGACTCCGCGACAACACCAACCTCGTCGCGACACCAAGACCGCGTGATGCCAACGCCGTGACAACATCAAAGTCTGTAACCACGCCAAGACCGCACAACGCCGAGACCGTGACGGCGGCAAGTCCGTGCATGACGGGCGGGACCCGCGGGATATTCCCAGAATATTCCCGAAAGAAAAGACATACACGCCCCCAGGGGTGTTGGTACATCTAGGGGCATGATTGTAAAACGCCTGAGGGCATTCCTGTAATCTCTCCTACCCCTCCATTCTTCCTATAAATAGAGGGGCACCCCTTCCATTTGGGGGATCCAGAAATTCTGAAATACTAGTTGGCTTGCTCCTCCACTTCTCCGGTTTGCAACATCACAGCGAGTTCGAGCGTTTTCGCGTCGGGTAACCCGCGTGTGCGGCAGCGGTGTCTTCACACGACGTAGTTTCCCATGTAACCCTCGTCGGTCCGTGGAGCCGTACGGGGGTGCCACAAGTTTACTGTCTAGCCTCGTTGCTACGACAGTTGGTGCCGTCTGTGGGAAGCACTACTGCAGAACAGGTCACTACTGACGGTCACCAAACCCCCTCTACTGACGGACAGGGGGCCCGTCACCCTGGAAATGTTAGTGGAGGGGGTAACTCCACTGACGGTCATACGGTCCGTCAGTACTGTTAATTTCTACTGACGGTCACACAGGGACCGTCAGAGGAGATATGTATTCCTGCTAACCGACGGGCACCTGGTTGTATCAGTACTGACGGGCGCGTAATAAATGCCCGTCAGTATAGGTATATCTTCACTGACGGGCTGTCCGTAAGTGACCGTCAGTAGAGATATGTCGACGGGCTCCTAGTTGTATCAGTACTGACGGGCGCGTAATGAAAGCCCGTCAGTAGAGGTTCAACTCCACTGACGGGCTGTCCGTAAGTGCCCGTCAGTAGAGGTATGCATTCCTGCTAACCGAAATGGATCTGTGTTAGCTCGTAATCACACTTAGATTATTCATAATAATAGACTATAGTATTACATTATTCCTAATCACAGGCTATACGAACTATTTATTCACAGAGTCAAATCTCTTAATCGCATAACATTTATAATCACATATATAGTATGTACACTCCAACGACGGTCACAAGTATGAAACAATTGTTTATTCAATTACAGAAACAACGATTCTATTGATTCCCGCTTAAGTTTGGCTTCGGAAATTGGGGGCCGGCGTAGAATTTACCCATCGGATTGATGACTTCAAGGTTGATGAGTCTGGCGAAGACTTTTTGGATCCGAGCAAAGTCCTGTCGCCAGTCGTACATATGACTTCCCAGCTCGCTCCAAGCCTTCAGTTCTTTCATATCTTTCCAATGCTTGTTCTTGTACCGGACAAATAGGTCCATATGGGCACAGGTGTAGTACCCACATGTCACGGTATCTTCCGGCTGAACTCTGCAAGGGAACTTGTAATGGTGTACCAATTTTTTTGCTTTCACAGGTATTTTTTGATGGCCCGAGAACTTGGCTCTGAAAAAGGCTGCATCCAGAATCTTAGTTATATTTGTGAAGTCCGCTGTCTTGTTCGACGAGGAGTCAAAGTAAAAAGCCTTGGCCCAGCTTGGAACGATCGCAATTAGGACCCAGTGGTCGCTGCGTAAATGTGAACAACTGAACGTAAGCAGGCGGAGATACGTACGTAAAAAATAAAAATAAACTTCACGGTGCTAAGTTTAGTACTTACGGAGGGTTATAGGGGGCTAGTATGCAGTCCTTGTCCTTATGAACCACGAATGCATTCGACAGGTATTCTTGAAGAAATCCTTGACCCTCTGGGGTCCCGGCATAGCCTTCGTTCATGCATATCGGATCGACTATGCCAATATGGGAGTCCCGAAGACGTCTGCACTCTTGGGCTTGGTACAGAGCCCATAGCCTGATCATGGTGGTGTCGAGCCTATATAGGTTGTACATGTGGAATAGGTCTTCAAAGTTGATGTCGAAGGTGTCTTGGTCATGTTGCATGAAAAAATTGTATTCCTTTGGCACCTTCACCTTCCAATATTGGCAGAATGTACCAGGATCTCTGGACATCTTCAGGTAATCTTCATGCAGCGTCTTCATGTCCTCCGACAGATTGTCCAGCTCATCCTGTGGGAGCAAGTCCTGACCTGGTTCGTAATGATATCGCCAGAGGCCCTTGCTCCGTGTAGATAATTCTACTGACGATGTTGAGATATGTATTCCTGCTAACCGACGGGCACCTGGTTGTATCAGTACTGACGGGCGCGTAATAAATGCCCGTCAGTATAGGTATATCTTCACTGACGGGCTGTCCGTAAGTGACCGTCAGTAGAGATATGTCGACGGGCTCCTAGTTGTATCAGTACTGACGGGCGCGTAATGAAAGCCCGTCAGTAGAGGTTCAACTCCACTGACGGGCTGTCCGTAAGTGCCCGTCAGTAGAGGTATGCATTCCTGCTAACCGAAATGGATCTGTGTTAGCTCGTAATCACACTTAGATTATTCATAATAATAGACTATAGTATTACATTATTCCTAATCACAGGCTATACGAACTATTTATTCACAGAGTCAAATCTCTTAATCGCATAACATTTATAATCACATATATAGTATGTACACTCCAACGACGGTCACAAGTATGAAACAATTGTTTATTCAATTACAGAAACAACGATTCTATTGATTCCCGCTTAAGTTTGGCTTCGGAAATTGGGGGCCGGCGTAGAATTTACCCATCGGATTGATGACTTCAAGGTTGATGAGTCTGGCGAAGACTTTTGGATCCGAGCAAAGTCCTGTCGCCAGTCGTACATATGACTTCCCAGCTCGCTCCAAGCCTTCAGTTCTTTCATATCTTTCCAATGCTTGTTCTTGTACCGGACAAATAGGTCCATATGGGTACAGGTGTAGTACCCACATGTCACGGTATCTTCCGGCTGAACTCTGCAAGGGAACTTGTAATGGTGTACCAATTTTTTTGCTTTCACAGGTATTTTTGATGGCCCGAGAACTTGGCTCTGAAAAAGGCTGCATCCAGAATCTTAGTTATATTTGTGAAGTCCGCTGTCTTGTTCGACGAGGAGTCAAAGTAAAAAGCCTTGGCCCAGCTTGGAACGATCGCAATTAGGACCCAGTGGTCGCTGCGTAAATGTGAACAACTGAACGTAAGCAGGCGGAGATACGTACGTAAAAAATAAAAATAAACTTCACGGTGCTAAGTTTAGTACTTACGGAGGGTTATAGGGGGCTAGTATGCAGTCCTTGTCCTTATGAACCACGAATGCATTCGACAGGTATTCTTGAAGAAATCCTTGACCCTCTGGGGTCCCGGCATAGCCTTCGTTCATGCATATCGGATCGACTATGCCAATATGGGAGTCCCGAAGACGTCTGCACTCTTGGGCTTGGTACAGAGCCCATAGCCTGATCATGGTGGTGTCGAGCCTATATAGGTTGTACATGTGGAATAGGTCTTCAAAGTTGATGTCGAAGGTGTCTTGGTCATGTTGCATGAAAAAATTGTATTCCTTTGGCACCTTCACCTTCCAATATTGGCAGAATGTACCAGGATCTCTGGACATCTTCAGGTAATCTTCATGCAGCGTCTTCATGTCCTCCGACAGATTGTCCAGCTCATCCTGTGGGAGCAAGTCCTGACCTGGTTCGTAATGATATCGCCAGAGGCCCTTGCTCCGTGTAGATAATTCTACTGACGATGTTGAGATATGTATTCCTGCTAACCGACGGGCACCTGGTTGTATCAGTACTGACGGGCGCGTAATAAATGCCCGTCAGTATAGGTATATCTTCACTGACGGGCTGTCCGTAAGTGACCGTCAGTAGAGATATGTCGACGGGCTCCTAGTTGTATCAGTACTGACGGGCGCGTAATGAAAGCCCGTCAGTAGAGGTTCAACTCCACTGACGGGCTGTCCGTAAGTGCCCGTCAGTAGAGGTATGCATTCCTGCTAACCGAAATGGATCTGTGTTAGCTCGTAATCACACTTAGATTATTCATAATAATAGACTATAGTATTACATTATTCCTAATCACAGGCTATACGAACTATTTATTCACAGAGTCAAATCTCTTAATCGCATAACATTTATAATCACATATATAGTATGTACACTCCAACGACGGTCACAAGTATGAAACAATTGTTTATTCAATTACAGAAACAACGATTCTATTGATTCCCGCTTAAGTTTGGCTTCGGAAATTGGGGGCCGGCGTAGAATTTACCCATCGGATTGATGACTTCAAGGTTGATGAGTCTGGCGAAGACTTTTTGGATCCGAGCAAAGTCCTGTCGCCAGTCGTACATATGACTTCCCAGCTCGCTCCAAGCCTTCAGTTCTTTCATATCTTTCCAATGCTTGTTCTTGTACCGGACAAATAGGTCCATATGGGCACAGGTGTAGTACCCACATGTCACGGTATCTTCCGGCTGAACTCTGCAAGGGAACTTGTAATGGTGTACCAATTTTTTTGCTTTCACAGGTATTTTTGATGGCCCGAGAACTTGGCTCTGAAAAAGGCTGCATCCAGAATCTTAGTTATATTTGTGAAGTCCGCTGTCTTGTTCGACGAGGAGTCAAAGTAAAAAGCCTTGGCCCAGCTTGGAACGATCGCAATTAGGACCCAGTGGTCGCTGCGTAAATGTGAACAACTGAACGTAAGCAGGCGGAGATACGTACGTAAAAAATAAAAATAAACTCACGGTGCTAAGTTTAGTACTTACGGAGGGTTATAGGGGGCTAGTATGCAGTCCTTGTCCTTATGAACCACGAATGCATTCGACAGGTATTCTTGAAGAAATCCTTGACCCTCTGGGGTCCCGGCATAGCCTTCGTTCATGCATATCGGATCGACTATGCCAATATGGGAGTCCCGAAGACGTCTGCACTCTTGGGCTTGGTACAGAGCCCATAGCCTGATCATGGTGGTGTCGAGCCTATAGAGGTTGTACATGTGGAATAGGTCTTCAAAGTTGATGTCGAAGGTGTCTTGGTCATGTTGCATGAAAAAATTGTATTCCTTTGGCACCTTCACCTTCCAATATTGGCAGAATGTACCAGGATCTCTGGACATCTTCAGGTAATCTTCATGCAGCGTCTTCATGTCCTCCGACAGATTGTCCAGCTCATCCTGTGGGAGCAAGTCCTGACCTGGTTCGTAATGATATCGCCAGAGGCCCTTGCTCCGTGTAGATAATTCTACTGACGATGTTGAGAAGGATAAGGTTTTCTGCCTCTGCTCCTTTCTTTCCTTCTCGCCGGTGCCGGCCCGTCTCTTTTTGCTTTTCTTCCTCTGGTGTACCGGCTCCGGGCTCTTGCCTGCCGCCAACGCTGCTTCCAGCGTCCCAGCTAGCGTGGCGGGAGAGAAAATCTTCCCCCTCGGTTGATCCAGGGGGTCGCCTTGAACCTCGAAGGGCGTTTCCGACACTCCCGGGGACCGCAAAATCGGTGACATGTGCTGGTCCCCGACAAGATGGTCCTCCAGGTCTTTAAAGGACGGGGGTGATTGGCTGAGCCCCAATGGAGATCGTCCGATTGATGGAGAGGGGTTGTTGGACGAGGGGCCCGTGCGAGGAGAGGCCGCCGCGGTTATAGTGATCTGGCTCTTCGGCCACTGGATGAAGCAGTTTCTGCACTGCCCTAGCTTCGTCAGCTCCTCTTCGGGGGGGGACAGGGACTAACACCTCGCTGTAGTCATTGAGGACGAGGTCGACCTGGACCTTCGCGTGGTGCTCCCGCATAGGAACACAGTGCAGGACTGCCCCCTCCGCCGTTGGGAAAACCTGGCCGTGCGCCACCGGGACCTTCATGCCAGGAATCTGCACCGTGAGTGTGCATCTGGTGGCTTCCTGCGAAACAGAGGATAGAGTGCCGTCCGCACTGGAGTCAGGAAAATGAGAACAGCTCGTACTATAACGACACGTTTAGCGGACGAGACTTACGGTGATGCTGTCGACGGGATTCACCGAGTAGGGGCCGCCGTCCGAGGTGGATGCGCAGCTGCTCCATCCTAGAGGCTGGTTAGCGGGAGGCACGCTCTGCTGGCCTTGCGCTGCGGCCACCTGCATACGTAGCCACGTCTGCTCGGTAATCTCGCGCATTTGCTCCCGCAGATTGTCCATGAACTCCTGGCTGTCTCTCCGGGGGCGGCGGCTCCCCTCGGGGTTTCGGGGAAATACCTTATCCCATTTAACGCCATCCCCGACGCCTACTACACGGCCCCGATGCTCCGGTTTCTGTCGGGCCTTCGCCAGATCGTCGTTCCATCTTGGGAAGCTCGTGACGGAGTCCTGCGAGCTTCCAGGCTGCTGGCTCAGTTCGGCCTGCAAGTTAAATTACGTGATGAGAAGACAGCGTATTTGGATGCAACGTAACGAAGTACGAAAAGAGACTGGGTTGAGTCGTTACCAGCCGGTCGGCCACCACTTGCAGTTCCTCGGACTCATAAATTGGTGACCCCGTCACAGGGTCAGACCTTGTGTGCGCCCTCATGTACTCCCTAGCGCGCGGCTCCCTGAGATGCGCGAAAGGAGGTGCTTTCCCAGCCGTGGCTAATTTTTCGTCCTCTTTGGCCCACTTCGGTCTCTTCCCCAGATATCCACGGCTGCCGAGCTTGTGGTCTAAGGTGTTCTTCCTGCGAAGCTCTTTCCCCCACCGGCTCTTCTCCTGGAATTCTGGGCTCCTTATTTGAGCAACGAATTCGTCCCAGTCTTCCTTCTGTACCTTGGACCATCTTTTACTAATCTTGGTGTCCCAATCCTCGTCTACGATTTTCTGTGCGTCGTATCGCCAAGTCTTCAGAGCCCTAGCCATGATTTTGAGGGCTTGCGCTTCGACTCTTTCCTTGTCGGCTGCAGGTATCTGGTACTTGTCCCACAGTTTCCTCAAGAGAGTATCTTTCGTGGACTGCGTCAACTGGCCGAACTCTTTGCAGGTAATCTTCACTTGTTCGCGCACTAAGCACCCGCAGGCGTTGCTAAAGGTCTTAGCGGCCTTATGTGGACTCGCCGGAATGTCTTTGACGTCGTCGACACGGGTGATGACGTACGTCTTGTCCGGCAACTGGTTGCCTTTCCTCCTATTCAGAGACCTGGTCGGGGCTGGAGTCGGTACCTCCTCCTCACGCGCCTCGTCCCCTTCGGAACTTGACCCGGAGGCAGAGCCAGAGCTGGACTCCGATTCAGATTGCTCTTGTCCAGCTGTGACGGCCGCTACGACAGGTTGATCCTCGGTCAGCTCGAGGGCAGGTTGATCCTCGGTCAGCTCGAGGGCAGGTTGATCCTCGGTCCGCTGACGGGCTCTTTGGTGTCCGTCGGCGGTGTTACCCTGCAGCGACGGACCTTTTTGTGCCCGTCAGTGCAGGGGGTTCAGGAGAAGGTCAATCTGCAGTAGTGAAGCTAGCAAGAAGCCATGTGACGAAGACTGCAGTCGCCGCCGGGAGCGCGAAGACGCCATCGTCGACCCGCAGGACGATCGAGCCATGCCGCCTGAGAAGCGAGGAGGAACGAAGCGGAAGGCCACCGCCACTGCCACAACGGGCACGAGAGCATCGACCTGAAGTGCGGTACGCGCAGGCGTCGCAGTGTCCAGCTCGGTGCTCCGTCGCGGTGTCGACCTCAGCGTCTCCATTGCGGTGTCTCTGCGCGGTGTCGACATCGGCACTCCGTCACGGAGTCGACCTCGCCCCGCCGTTGCGGTGTCGACCTCTACACTGCGCTGTGGTGTCAACCTCGCCCCTCCGTCGTGGTGTTGACCTCTGCACTTCGTCGTGACGTCGGGCTCAACACTCTGTCGCGGTGTCGACCGCTCGGCGCTCCGTCGCGACACCGACCTCGACAGCATGTCACGACGTCGACTTCGGCACTCCATCACGCCATCGACACCGCTCGACATGTGGCTGCCCACCCGCTGGCTTGTTCCTTTGGTGCCGAAACTTGGGAATAGCACACAAGG
Source organism: Stipa capillata (assembly GCA_019208055.1). Lineage (NCBI taxonomy): Eukaryota > Viridiplantae > Streptophyta > Magnoliopsida > Poales > Poaceae > Stipa > Stipa capillata. Next base: position 18,690 of record JAGXJF010002643.1, on the reverse strand, counting down.
GGCTCATCTTCAGCATCGTCACCCAAAACCTCCTCGTGTGTGCCGGGAAGCCATGTCTCCCCCACACGAGTCGAGCAACAAACCTCCTCGTGTGTGCCGAGAAGCCCCATCTCTCCCGCACGAGTCGAGCGAAAAGCCTCCTTACGTTGGCCGGGAAGAACGATCTCCCCCGCGTGAGTCGAGCACTTGAACCTCCTCGTGTGCGCCGGGAAGCCCCATCTCTCCCGCACGAGTTGAGCAAAAAGCCTCCTCACGTTGGCCGGGAAGAACCATCTCCCCCGCGTGAGTCGAGCACTTGAATCTCCTCGTGTGCGCTGGGAAGCCCCATCTCCCACGCACGAGTCGAGCGCAAAGCCTCCTCGCGTTGGCTGGGAGCAACTCCCCCACGTGAGCCGAGCACCCAAACCTCCTCGTGTGCACCGGGATGCAGCCCGTCCCCCACGCGAGTCGAGTAAAAGGCCTCCTCGCATTGGCTGGGAAGAAACATCTCCCCCATGTGAGTCGGGTATTGTCGCTCCCCCGCATGAGCCGTCTTGCAAGCCAAGAAAGGCCCGATGCACACGTCGCCGTGCGCCTATCTCTAAGTGTTTCGCTTCTTTTTTGGGCAAGGACCCGGTACACACGTTGCCGCGTGTCAATCCCTTCTTGACATCAGTACCCGACTATTTGATACAGGAGGAAAAGCTTAGGGCTAGAAGACGACTACTCGCGCTACCCGCCACGCCGGGGGACGCGAAGTTTGTTTGATTGGGACGCAAGGTACCCGGTACCATTCTCAACATCGCAAGGGACTACGCCACCCTGCAAGGTACCAAGTACCACGCACGACATCGCAAGGGGCTACGTCACCGGAGTACCCACGGGCAAGCAGTGATGCCGCATGAAGCCAAGATGCCACGGTGTCGACTCCTCGGCGCACCGTCACAGCATCTCCGTCAAGCTTGGCGCTCCGTCGCGGCGTCGACATCGGCGCTCCGTCGCGGCGTCGACCGCGGCGCTCCACCGTCGCGGTGTCCGTCGCGGCATCCGGTGTGGCGTTCCATCGCTGTATTGGCCTCGGTGCTCCGTCGCGGCGTCTCTGTCACGGCGTCTCCATCGACCTTGCCGCTCCATCGTGGCGTCTCCGTCGTGGCGTCTCCGTCGCAGCGTCAACCTCGGTGCTCCGTCGCCGCGTCGACCTTGGCAATCCGTCGTGGCGTCTCCGATGTGGCCTCTCCGTCACGGCATCGACCTCGGCGCTCCACCGTTGCGGCGTCCGACGAGGCATCGAGCCCGGCGCTTCGTCGCGACGTCGACCTCGGCGCTCCATTGTGGCGCTCCGTCACGGCGTCTCCGTCAAGCCTGGAGCTCCATCGCAGCGTCGACCTTGGTGCTCCATCACGACGTCGACCGCGGCACTCCACCGTTGCGGTATCCGACGCAGCATCCAACGTGGCGCTCCATCGCCGCGTCGACCTCGGCGCTGCATTGTTGCGCTCCGTCGCAGCGTCTGCGTCGACCTTGCCGCTCCGTCGCGGCATCGAGCACGGCGCTCCGTCGTGACGTCGACCTCGGCGCTCCATTGTGGCGCTCCGTCACGGTGTCCCCGTCAACCTTGGCGCTCCATCGCTGTGTCGACCTCGGCGCTCCGTCGCGGCATCAACCGTGGCGCTCCACCGTCGCGGTGTCCGACGCGGCATCCAGCATGGTGCTCCATCGCCGCGTCGACCTCGACGCTCCGTTGTGGCGTCTCCGTCGTGGCATCTCCGTCACGGCGTGCAGCTTGGCACTCTGTCACGACGTCGACCTCGGCGCTCCATTATGGCGCTTCGTCGCAGCGTCTGCGTCGACCTTGCCGCTCTGTCGCGGCATCGAGCCCGGCGCTCCGTCGCGGCGTCTCCGTCAACCTTGGCGCTCCGTCGCGGCGTCTCCGTCAACCTTGGCAACTCTGTCACAGCGTCGGCCTCGGCGCTCCATCGCAGAGTCTCCGTCAACCTTGGCGCTCCGTCGCAGCGTCGGTCTTGGCATTCCGTCGACCTTGCCGCTCCGTCGCGGCATCTCCGTCCCGGTGTCCAGCTCAGCACGCCATCATGGCGTCTTTGTCGCGGCGCCTAGCTTGGTGCTCCATCACAACATTGACCGCGGCACTCCGTCGTGGCACAAGGGACTACGCCAGCCAAGTACTCCGTCGCGGCGTCCAACGCGGCGTCCAGCGTGGCGCTCCGTCGTGGCGTCGACTCTGGCACTCGGGCGCGGCATCCGACATGGCGTCCAGCGCGGCATCTGCTCCATCATGGTGTCTCCATCGCACCGTCTAGCTAGATGCCCTGTCGCGGCGTCGACCTCGGTGCTCCGTCGTGGCGTCCCCATCACGGCATCGACCTCGGCGCTCCGTCGTGGCGTCTCCATCACGGCATCGACCTCGGCGCTCCGTCGTGGTGCTCCGTCGCGGCATCGACCATGGCGCTCCATAGTGGCATCTCCATCGCGGCATCGACCTTGGCACTTCGTCGCGGCGTCGACCGCGGCACTCCGTCGTGGTGTCGACCACAGTGCTCCGTCGTGGCATCTACCTCAACGTCTCTGTCACGGCGTCCAGCGTGGTGCTCCGTCGTGGCGTCGACCTCGGCACTCCGTCGTGGCGTCGACTCTGGCACTCGGGCGCGGCATCCGACATGGCGTCCAACGCGGCATCTGCATCGACCTCGGTGCTATGTCATGGCGTCTCCGTCGCGGCATCTCCGTCAACCTCGACGCTCCATCGTGACATCTCCGTCGTAGCGTCGACCTCGGTGCTCCATCGCGGCGTCTCCGTCGACCACGGCGCTCCGTCGTGGCGATCCCGTCGTGGCGCCCAGCTCGGCACTCCATCGCAGCGTTGAACTCGATGCTCCATCACAACGTCTCCGTCGACCTTGGTGCTCCGTCGTGGCATCTTCGTCGACCGCAGCGCTCCATCATGGTGTCTCCATCACACCGTCCAGCTAGGTGCCCTCTCGCGGCGTCGATCTCGGTGCTCCGTCGTGGCGTTGACAACCTCGCTGTCTTGAGCGAATGGGACCACGGTCGATGCGACGCGGTCGCTGCGACGGGCCCCGTTGCTATCGTGTCGCGTCTGCTCTTCTGCTATTCCCTTGGTGGAGACTTTGAAGACCGTCCACGTCGAACGGGACTATGGCCGACACGGCGAGCACTGTTGCCATCCTCATGTCGTGTCGCCTCGCTCCCCACGGCCCGAGCAGGAAGCCTCGCCAGCACGCCCTCCACGTCGCCCCGGGGTGTCACGGGGGTCTTGAGTGAACGGGACCACGGTCGATACGACGCGGTCGCTGCGACGGGTCCCGTCACTATCTCCTCGCCAGCACGCCCTCCACGTCACCCCGGGGTGTCACAGGGGTCTTGAGTGAACGGGACCACGGTAGATGCGACGCGGTCGCTGCGACGGGTCCCGTCACTATCTCCTCGCCAGTCGGTTCCGGATATCACAAGTCAGAGAGAGGCAAAAGCTGTCGAACCTGCTGAGTCCCTGCAAAAAAAAAGAGAGAACCGAGGAAACAAGAGAAGTCATTTGGTGAAACACATCATGTCCAGTGGTTGAGGCATATATGAATACCGCGTTACCACGGCATTTACAAACACGACCTCGTTAATCACGCTAAAGGGACGAGCACGGCGATGAGGACACATACGCGCAGTGTTGACAAGACTACATTGCTCAGATCAAATTGTACAAACATGGCAAAAAGCAAGAAAAGGGAAGGAGCGTCTACACGTGCGATGACGTGTGACTCTCGTATCGCCTACCCGGGAGGCTAACAATCCATTTACAAGATACACAACCAAGGTGCAACGACACGACCTCAGACATGCGGCGAGACTCGCCCCTCACACCGCGACACCGCTACAACTGCCGCAACTCAATGCTCCACATGCCACACGCCCCACAGCGAATAGATAACGTAGACAAGAATATACGTGGGCTGGGATGGGTCACCCTTGAAGCGTAGGAGCCGCGGCAACTCGGCGTGGAGCTGCAGCGCTGTCGCTCCCAACCTGCGAGAAAGAGAGATGCGACCAAGCGGCACGGCAGTGCGCAGGGTCGGACCCGGCCCCTCTGGCTCGTGCGGCGGCGGCAAACGGCAACGTAGCCTGGGGCGGCAAGCGACGCCGCAGCCACAGCAAGGGCAGACGCCGGGGGGCAGCGTGGCGTCATGGCAGCACGCGATCGGCCGCGGCTCCCCAAGCCCGGCGGCAGGCGGACCAACAGCGGCGCGATGGGGCGGGCGACGTCGGACCGAACGGTTAGCGCCACAAGCGGCGCGCTAGTGACCCGAGCGGGATGGCGGCGCCGTGCGTCGGTAGTGACGAGGGCTGGCCGGCGGCGAGCAACCCGGGCGGCGGCGTCGGCCCGGTGACGGCGTCGGCCTGGAGGCGGCGCCAAGCAGGGCGGCCGGCGGTGCGCTGGCTCCGGTGCGGGGCGGCGCCGTGCGCTGGCGCCCGAGCGAGGCGGCCGGCGGCGCGCTGGCTCCGGTGCGGGGCGGCACCGTGCGCTGGCGCCCGAGCGAGGCGGCCGGCGGTGCAGGCGATGAGCGGGCCTCGGGGGAGCGGCGCGAGGACCAGCGGGGCGGCCGATGACGCAGGCGGCGCGCTGGCTCCGGCGGAGGCGGCGCCGCGCGCTGGCACCCGAGCAAGGCAGCGACGAGCGGCTCGGGCGGCGGCGCACCGGCAGCACCACAAGGCGGCGTGGGAGGCCCCGGCGGCGGCGGAATCCTGAGCGGCGCGGCGTCCTCGGGTGGCTGGCGGCGGCGGCCCGACCTCGGTGGCGCTACGGGCCCAGCGGCGGTGCGGGGAGCAAGGGTCCCCGGCGGCGGTGCAAGGAGCGGCGGCCACGTGGGCCAGCCCAGCGGCAACGTGGAGCGGGCCAGAGCAGGGGGGCGCGGCCTTCGGGACGACCGCCCAAGTGGAGCGCCGACGCGCTGCCCCGTCGGTGGCAGAGGCGCTGGGAGGTGGCCCGAGGTGGCGGCTCCCGAGATGGCGGCGGCCGCCCTAGGCTGAGGCCAGTGCGCGACGAGGGCCGCCCCCGGCAGCCCAGCCAAGCGAGGCTGGCGGCGTGTTCCGGAGCAGAGCGCCGGCGGCTCGGCAGCCAACCGGGATGGCGGCGGCAACCCTGGGTGGGGACGACGCGGCGAGGGGTGCCCTCGGCGGCCCAGCCGAGCGAAGGTGGCGGCGCGGCCCGGGGCGAAGCGCCGGTGGCTCGGCGGCCGGCCAGGGCAGCGGCAGCGGGGAAGGCGGCGTGTGGCGGCGGCGAGCAGGAGCAGTGGCGGCGCGTCGCTGGGTGAGTGTGGCGGCGGATGCGGAGTTGGGGGTGGGGGGGGCGGCGTGAGGGGGAGTATATCGCCCCTGCTCCCAACCGACGCGGGCGAATGGGCCGTGGCCCATTAGGGCAGGCAGCTAGCGCGGTAGAGAGAAAAATGAAAGGAAGAAAAGGAAGAAGAAAAGAAAAAAAAGAAAAAAAGAGAAAAGAGGAAAAAAATGGATTTACCAAGGTTGGACCCGGACGATTTTTGCTAAGTCCTTGATTTGGCCATGGGTTGGACCCAGACGATTTTCGCTAACTCCCCTGTTTTACCACGAGATCCCTGGCGTTCATGTTCCGTGACCCCGGGGACGTCGTGACAACTCAAAGCTCATCAGTCCGGTCAGCGCGCCGACCCCGTCAGAATCGGTGCACCGGCCCGGACGGGCACTGGTTAACCGCCCGCACCGGCGAGGGACTACTGTTGGGGAAGGGGTCCCCGCGCTACCCAGGTTTGACGCTTTTCGTACTTAGAGGAGATCAGCGCTACACCAACCTCGTCGCGATGCCAAGACCGCTCGATGCCGACTCCGCGACAACACGAACCTCGTCGCGACGCCAAGACCGTGCGATGCCGACTCCGCGACAACACGAACCTCGTCGCGACGCCAAGACCGCGCGATGCCGACTCCGCGACAACACCAACCTCGTCAAGACGCCAAGACCGCTCGATGCCGACTCCGCGACAACACCAACCTCGTCGCGACACCAAGACCGCGTGATGCCAACGCCGTGACAACATCAAAGTCTGTAACCACGCCAATACCGCACAACGCCGAGACCGTGACGGCGGCAAGTCCGTGCATGACGGGCGGGACCCGCGGGATATTCCCGGAATATTCCCGAAAGAAAAGACATACACGCCCCCAGGGGTGTTGGTACATTAGGGGCATGATTGTAAAACGCCTGAGGGCATTCCTGTAATCTCTCCTACCCCTCCATTCTCCCTATAAATAGAGGGGCACCCCTTCCATTTGGGGGATCCAGAAATTCTGAAATACTAGTTGGCTTGCTCCTCCACTTCTCCGGTTTGCAACATCACAGCGAGTTCGAGCGTCTTCGCGTCGGGTAACCCGCGTGTGCGGCAGCGGTGTCTTCACACGACGTAGTTTCCCGTGTAACCCTCGTCGGTCTGTGGAGCCGTACGGGGGTGCCACAAATTTACTGTCTAGCCTCGTTGCTACGACATGATCCAATAGTTGACTCTTTGAAGCCTATGTGTCTAAACCGCACCAGTTTATTGTGTGAACAGGACTGAAATTCCGCCACGCGATTGCCCTGTACCTTGGCATGTTGCTTCTGCATATGTATCTTCTGCACATGTGTGAATATGTTTCAACTACGCACGATGCGCCAATTAATTTACCACTTGTTAAACAGGTAAAAAGTTTCACATAAAGCTACTTCTGTTGGGAAGCTATGGCCTGTGCGAATGGTGTTTCGAACATTTCATGACTAATGGATTGTCGAATTTAGAAGGCTATATGGCAGAGATTGTTTTCTGAAGTGTGAACTGAAGATACATTCTTGACATATAAAGAAAGCTTGATGTTTAGAGGTTGGAGGAGTTTCTCTCTTCCATTATCTGAAAAAAGCTTGCTATTTTCTACTTTTTCCATACAAGACAGATAATGTATGAAGATTATCACGACATGTAGAACTCGATAAATTAGCATTGTTGGGTCATGTACTTCCTTTTTTGCACTGTATTAATTTGACAACTATTGTGCCATCACAAACTTTCTCGGTTTAAATAAGTTATGGTTGAACATCAACAAACCGTCTCTCATCTCTGATTTATTAAGAGATCTGTAAATATGTATGAGGCTTCTTATGTTGTCCATGACTCCTTGTTCACCATTTTCATTGCAATTTCAATCTTGAAAGACGCTAAACAATAAGACAACTAAATAGTGTACAATATCAAGTCCCAATTGCTCTTTCTTCTATTTGTGCCAAAAAGGATCAACTTGTGAAACTAGTATTGCATAGAATAAATTTTAATCTCACATTTTAATACCATCGTTTACCAGGCTGATTCCCTTAGGTATGTAATTAAATTGTCATAAATAAATAAAATGTACATAGTAAATTGTGATTCTTTGATAAAACCTTGTACAAAGCTCGCTGCAATTTTTATCCAAGATTCGCAAAACAAAAGCTTTAGATCTTTTTATAAAATTCAGGAGCTTCATCAATCTTCTATTTCTTTCTTAAAACTATTTTACGCACATGGTAGTCCATGAACTTTTTTACACGGCTTTTAGAAAAGAAAAAAAAAGGAGTTTCAAGCTAGTAGTGCTGATCCCGGTGCCCCTTTCACAACATGTCCATCGAATTTTAAGTAAAAGCTGAAGCTCTGCATTGAATTAAAATAGAGTTACAAGCACGTGCAATTATTGGAAATACAAAACGTAAAAGTGGGCTGGAACTTCCTGTCCACAAAGAAAGCTACAAAGATGAATTTGGTACTGCGGGCAACGGCTTCGAATATCGAAGAGATTCATCCTGCGGTGATCTCTTCCTTCACCATGTTGAGAATTACCTCCCTAGGCGTATTGAGTTATCAAACACAACACCTCTTTTCTTTCTTCCAGAGGTTACACAGGGTACAAAAGATGATAACTGCAGTTCTTTCTTCTCAGCTCTCATGGGCAGGTTGTCATTGTCAATGTAGTTGACTATGTGGGCTTCGGTCCATATGTAACCAGTGACATGGATGTTTGCCCACTGGTGCACCTTGGGAGTTTGGACTTAGGACGTTTCCAACATTTGTGCATAGCCCTACATCTTGTGTTCTTGATGCCTCCCAACCCTACATGCCTATATCATAATGCACATGCTATGCTGCTCTATAGTTGGATCGTGTACTATCGCTTAAATAATATGTAGCAACGGATACATGGAGATACATCAAGAGTGTCTCACTACTACTACCACCACATCTAAGGGATGATAGGAGCTTGCAACCACGTGTCTAAGATGTCAACTCAAACCTTTTTATATCATGTCCTGTGCACCAGTGGCGAACTATAAGATTCCATATTAAGCATGGTAACTAAAGTGTTACCATTGTATCTTGATTTTCCTTCTATGAATGCCAAGATTTTCAATTCTGTTTTGTATTGTAGAAACAATATCTCTATATCCCACTTATTTAATGGCCAAATGTGGTCAAATCCTACTTGATGATTTGATTATCTAAAATGAATTATCTACATGTTTTCATATGAACGTGTGAACAATGTTGAACAATTCACTATGCCACTCTGCTCTCCACTTTACTCCCTGCTAGCATGAACAGCGCGCTCCGCTGCGCCTCCTAGTTTTGCCAGCAAACCTTGTGGGAGTTTGTGTTGTCTTAATCCAATGTAGGATGTTATATCATCTAGGAGTTCTTCGTTGCATCACGAATCTAGACAGGAGATTACTATGAATATTTAGAGAGCAAATAATTAGGAAAAGAGGCTCCTAGCTAAAGTTGTCTCGCCCTGCTTCAAAACTACAGGGCGCGCGCTATGGCTTTGACCTAATGGCCTCCGTTTGCTGGAATCGGAATAGTTGAGAACAAATTGGCGTATGGTCATATACATAATGCTCATTTCGTTTTCATATCTAACGCACAAGCGAATTCCAACTTCCAAGGGAAGACGCCGAAAGATAACATTTAAGTCTTTTTGCATGTGATGCATCAAAGCTTTTCTTTGGAGAGACAGGAGACCACACTCTAGTTTTCATAGAAAAACCAAAGCATGTTTAACACTCAGGTGTTACAACAACGAACACAACAAGTTTCTAGTATCTATCTATCCCGCACCTAGCAGGCACAACATAAATCCAAAATGGATTGTGTTAGATTTAATTAGGCCTAGCCCTTTAATGAACAATTAAATCAGAAAAATTGGTGTATTTCCTTTAGTCCCACATAGAAAGTTTAACTTGAGGTCAACAACGTATAAGGTGAAATGTGACTCTCCTCTTGTGGCATTAGAAGGGAATAACACAACACGCGCACTCACTCGCTCGCTCGCCTCGCCGGGCCGGTGGCGCGAGCCGTGACGAGGCTGGATGGATGGTGTGGTCTTTTAGACTTCGGTGAGAATTATTTTTGTAACGGACGTGTTAATAAATTAATTACGAAGTGTCTATTCGTTTCATCTCCTGACAAGGAACTGAAACGAGTGCCCGTTCGCTTCCTCTCCTGATGGGGAGTTGAAGCACTTGGGCTTCCCTGACAATGCCTATATAAAGCCTCCCACAGTCAGATGAGAAATTGCACCTCAGAGCTCTGCTCTCGCACCAAGCCTTCTGGTCCACTATTTTGCTGCTGCCTTCAAGTTTGCCCCATCCCGAAGTTCGCGTGCACGGGCGTTCGGGAGGACAGGCCTCCGGACCCTCGCCTTTGAGATCCTGCACCGGGAGAAGGCGAATAAGATTTTTGGGGAGCGCTCGGCGTGACTGTCCACTACTATTCAGCTTGCCTTCTTCGACTTCTTCACGCTGCTGGATCGGAGCAAGGTGGTGCTGCGGTACGACTTCTTCGTCTACATCAAGCGAACGACTATATGGCAGGTGACAACGGCAACAATAGCGGTGCTGCTGTCTTCCCAACGAACGCCACGTACGTTCTGTGCTTCTCTCTTTTCGTAATAGCTTTAGGCTATGAGCTAGATACTAGCATGTTTAGGCTATTTGATGAAATGCTGAGATTGGGATATACTAGCATGTCTACTTTGTTTAGAGATATTCCGATGATTAAGAATACTAGCATGTGCAGTTTCATTGGAAATATTTCTGTGGCTATATTCTCTAGAATACTTGTCATGTGTTATTTCATGGTTTCATGGATTAATATAATTCAAAAATTACTTAATATTCTAACAATCCAAAAACATTATAATGTCAAACCATATGTTAGGCAATTTTCGATGACTGGCTTTGCCGCTGCGCTGAAACCAGGTCCTTTTAATGGACCATATTTTAAGAGATGGCAAACTAAAGTAACCTTGTGGCTCACCGCTATGAACGTGTACTGGGTGGCGGCTGGCAAGCCTGAGGGAACGGCTACTCCTGAACAGAAAAAAGCGTTCCAGGATGCCACCGTCATCTTTGTGGGTGCCGTCATTAGCGTGCTTGATGAGAAATTAGTTGATGCATATCTACATATGCATGATGCCAAGGAATTGTGGGATGCGCTCGAGGCCAAGTTTGGCGCAAGCGATGCTGGCAGTGAACTGTATATCATGGAGCAATATCATGACTACAAAATGGTCGATGACCGTTTTGTAGTTGAGCAGACTCATGAGATACAATGCATTGTAAAAGAACTCGAACTTCTAAAGTGTGTGTTGCCCGACAAATTTGACGCATTATTGCCAAATTGCCTCCCATGGAGGAATTTTGCTACTTCTCTAAAACATAAGAGGCAAGAGATCTCTGTCGAGAATTTCATTGGGTCTCTTGATGTTGAAGAGAAGGTGAGAGCAAAAGACACACACTCTAAGAGAATCGAAGGAACTTCTAGTGCTAACTTAGTGCAGAAGAAAAACACCCACAAGTTCAAAGGGAAAAATAAGGTTGCACCGACTACCAACTTCAAGAAGAAGAAGAACACAAAAGAGCATCATTGCTTTGTGTGCGGTGAGCTTGGACATTGGGCCAAGGACTGCAAGAGTCACAAAGGCAGGAAGAGTTAGCAAGGACAGAACTCTAATTCTGTCAATGTGACTATTGGCAACACTGAGATGGGAGCAGGGTATGGTAATTCACCTACTGTTCTATCGATTTGTCAGTTAACCGATTGGTGGATTGATACTGGTGCTAATATTCATGTGTGTGCTGATATCTCTTTGTTTTCTTCTTACAAGGTCGCTCGAGATTCCTTAGTCCTAATGGGGAATGGGTCACATGCTTCTGTTCATGGTGTTGGCACGGTCGATCTGAAATTTACTTCGGGAAAGATCTTGCAGCTACAGAACGTGCATCATGTCCCTTTAATAAACAAGAATCTTGTTAGCGGCCCCCTTCTCTGTCGAGATGGGTTTAAATTGGTATTTGAGTCAAATAAAGTAGTCATATCCAAGTATGGATCTTTCATTGGAAAAGGCTATGAGTGCGGAGGCTTGTTTCGCCTATCTCTTTCAGACTTTTGTAATAAAGTTATAAATCATGTTTGTGATGAAGTTAATGGAGGTGAAGCTAATATATGGCATTCACAACTTTGTCATATTAACTATGGTACCATGACACGGCTTGCCAGCTTGAGTTTAATCCTGAAAATCACCTTAGTCAAAGGCTCTAAGTGCCAAGCTTGTGTGCAAGCTAAGCAACCTTGTAAGCCCCATAAGGCTGCAGAGAAAAGGAACTTGGCACCATTAGAGCTCATTCATTCTGATCTATGCGAGATGAATGGTATGTTGACACAAGGTGGAAAGAAATACTTCATGACCTTGATTGATGATTCCACTAGGTATTGCCATGTGTATCTGTTAAAAATCTAAAGATGAGGCTTTACACTACTTTAAAATCTACAAGGCAGAAGTTGAGAACCAACTTGAAAGAAAAATCAAAAGTGTTAGGTCCAACCCTGGTAGAGAGTACTTTTCTAATGAGTTCATTTTATTCTATGAGGAATATGGTATAATCCATGAGAAGACGCCTCCCTATTCACCCCAGTCAAATGGGGTTGTCGAGAGGAAGAACCGCACTCTAACAGATTTGGTTAACGTCATGTTAGATATTGCGGGGCTATCAAATGCATGGTGGGGAAGGCTATATTGACTTCTTGTCATGTCCTAAACAGAGTTCCTACAAAGAATAAAGAGATAACCCCATTTGAACAATGGGAAAAGAAAATGACACCACTCTCACATTTGCGTACTTGGGATTGCTTGGCGAAAGTCAATGTGCCAATTTCAAAGAAACGCAAGCTTGGACCAAAAATCATGGATTGTATCTTTCTGGGCTATGCTCATCATAGCATTGGTTATAGATTTTTAGTCGTAAAATCTGAAGTGCCTGACGTGCATGTCGGTGTCATCATGGAGTCCAGAGATGCCACATTCTTTAAAGATATCTTTCCTATGAAAAACACATCTAGCAATTCTAGTTGAGAATCTGAACAAACTCTTGAGCCTGCCATATCCTTGAAATATTTTGAACAAACACTTGAGGAAAATCCTGAGGAGATAGACAACGAAGCTCCTAGGAGGAGCAAGAGACAAAGGATTGCAAAATCCTTTGGTGATGATTTCATTGTAAATCTTGTGGATGATACTCCTAGGACTATTTCAGAAGTTTATGCATCCCCGGATGCTGACTACTAGAAAGAAGCAGTCCGTAGCGAAATGGATTCTATTCTCGCTAACGGAACCTGGGAAATCTCTGACTATCCTTACGGTTGCAAACCCATAGGATGCAAGTGGGTATTCAGAAAGAAGCTTAGGCCTGATGGTACTATTGAAAAGTACAAGGCGCGGCTTGTGACCAAGGGTTATACCCAGAAAGAAGGTGAAGACTTCTTTGATACTTACTCACCTGTTGCCCGAATGACCACCATTCGTGTACTACTATCATTGGCTGCCTCACATGGTCTTCTCGTTCATCAAATGGATGTTAAGACAGCTTTCCTGAATGGAGAATTAGATGAGAAAATTTATATGGAACAGCCAGATGGATTTATAGTGGATGGTCAAGAAGGAAAAGTGTGTAAGTTACTAAAGTCTTTGTATGGCCTTAAACAAACACCTAAGCAATGGCATGAGAAGTTCGACAGAACTATTACATCTGCAGGCTTTGTTGTTAATGAAGCCGATAGATGTGTGTACTACCGCCATGGTGGGAGTGAGGGAGTTATTCTATGCTTGTATGTCGATGACATACTAATATTTGGAACCAACCTTCATGTTGTTGAGGAGGTCAAGAAATTCTTATCTCACAATTTTGAAATGAAGGATTTGGGAGTAGCTGATGTTATCTTGAACATCAAGCTGTTGAGAGGTGAAGATGGTGGGATCACGCTTTTGCAATCTCACTATGTGGAGAAGGTCTTGAGTCGTTTTGGTTATGTCGACTGCAAGCCTTCTCCAACACCTTATGACCCTAGTGTGTTGCTTCGGAAGAATCGAAGAATAGCTAGGGATTAACTGAGATACTCTCAAATCATTGGTTTGCTCATGTATTTAGCTAGCGCTACGAGGCCTGACATCGCGTTTGCTGTAAGCAAGCTAAGCCAGTTTGTCTCCAATCTGGGCGATGATCATTGGCATGCTCTTGAAAGAGTAATGCGCTATCTAAAAGGCACAAAGAGCTTTGGCATTCACTATACTGGGTACCCAAGGGTACTAGAGGGTTATAGTGACTCAAACTGGATATCTAATGCTGATGAAATCAAAACCACAAGTGGATATGTATTCACTCTTGGAGGTGGCGCTGTTTTCTGGAAGTCTTGCAAGCAGACCATCTTAACAAGGTTAACTATGGAAGTAGAACTCACAGCATTAGATACAGCCACGGTTGAAGCCACGTGGCTTCGAGAGCTCTTAATGGACTTGCTGGTTGTTGAAAAACCAATACCTGCTATCCTCATGAACTGTGACAATCAGACTGTGATTGCCAAGGTTAATAGCTCTAAGGATAATATGAAGTCTTCTAGACATGTGAAGAGAAGAGTGAAATCTGTCAGGAAATTGAGAAACTCCGGAGTGGTAGCTTTGGATTACATCCAAACAGCTAAGAATATGGCAGATCCCTTCATAAAAGGTTTGTCACGGAATGTGATAGACAATGCATCGAGGGAGATGGGTATGAAACCCACTTGAGTTAACCCAGGGGTAACCCAACCTATGTGATCGGAGATCCCGTGAAGTAGGACCTAGGAAAACAAGCTGGTGGTTAACTGGAGAGTATACCTTTATTTGCCCACCCCGTCGAAGATGCAACACTCTCATTTTCTGTAAGACAGGTTCACTTTTGTCTTAATGTGTTCTGTGGCTTCTTTAAGCAAAGATGCTGTCCTACAAAGTAGTCTTGAAAGAACACATCTATGTGAGCTAGACTGCTAGTCACGGTCTATGAGATAGGGTGATCTCTAGGAAGCTCATGAAAGATCAGGAGTACGACTCATATGCTCCAAACCGCGGGGTATCCTAGGCAGCCCGGTACTAGCAAAGACTTTGAGTGAATCTGTGTACACACAAGACTTGCAATTCAAGGCGTAGTCCATTGTTCAAGTTGTGGATAAGTGTAGCTCACTGTCTAGGTGGATGTTGGACTTAACAATCTCCACTGAAACGCTAGTATATCAAACATTATAGTGGATCAGCAGGCAAATTCATGTGCCGTTGGGATCTGGTGGGGGATTGTTAGATTTAATTGGGCCTAGCCCTTTAATGAACAATTAAATCAGAAAAATTCCAAGGCCCATTCATGTGCAAAGAGGTGTATTTCCTTTAGTCCCACATAGAGAGTTTAACTTGAGGTTCACCAACTTATAAGGTGAAATGTGACATCTCTTGTGGCATTAGAAGGGAATAACACAACACGCGCGCTCACTCACTCACTCATTTGCTCACCTCGCCGGGCCAGGCCGGGCCGGGCACGTGGCGTGAGTGCGAGCCGTGCCGTGATGTGGCTGGATGGATGGATGGATGGTGTGGTCTTTTGGACTTCAGTGAGAATTATTTTTGTAACGGACGCGTTACTAAATTAATTACGAAGTGTCTGTTCGTTTCATCTCCTGACGAGGAACTGAAATGAGTGCCCGTTCGCACTTGGGCTTCCCTGACCATGCCTATATAAAGCCTCCCACAGTCAGATGAGAAATTGCATCGCAGAGCTCTACTCTCGCACCAAGCCTTCTGGTCTACTATTTTGCTGCTGCCTTCAAGTTTGCCCCATCCTGAAGTTCACGTGCACGGGCGTTCGGGAGGACAGGCCTCCGGAACCCTCGCCTTTGAGATCCTGCACTGGGAGAAGGCGAATAAGATTTTTGGGGAGCGCTCGGCGCGACTGTCCACTACTATTCAGCTTGTCTTCTTCGACTTCTTCACGCTGCTGGATCAGAGCGAGGTGGTGCTGCGGTACGACTTCTTCGTCTACATCAAGCGAATGACTACATGGCGGGTGACAACGGCAACAATAGCGGTGCTGCTGTCTTCCCAACGAACGCCACGTATGTTTTGTGCTTCTCTCTTTTCGTAATAGTTTTAGGCTATGAGCTAGATACTAGCATGTTTAGGCTATTTGATGAAATGCTGAGATTGGGATATACTAGCATGTCTACTTTGTTTAGAGATATTCCGATGATTAAGGATACTAGCATGTGCAGTTTCATTGGAAATATTTCTGTGGCTATATTCTCTAGAATACTTGTCATGTCTTATTTCATGGTTTCATGGATTAATATAATTCAAAAATTGCTTAATATTCCAACAGATTGATATAACACAAACTCTTCAAATTACAGACATGTCATACCATAAAACATTTACAAACAACAACACAAAGTGTCCTGGTTCAGACAAAGTTTGTCGCACCCCAAGTCAGCAGCAGGTTGTTTAGTGTTGCACCCCTGATTGCTCGATGGCACAAGCTGTCGCTTCTAGATTGCAGGCAAGGTGTTGAAGTTTAGCCACCCCTAGCTTCACCTCTCCCTGCAGCTCACCTCAAGTAAACCTGTACAAATTTGCAAGTAACCGCACATATACCAAATGATCTCCACAATTGCAGTTTGTGTTTAAAAGAAAAACACAATTGCATTGTATGATTTTCGTATGGTCCAGCACAAAATAGCCAACCCAAACATGTGAAGCTTTCTACGCCCAGGTAAATATGATGCATAAAAGTTGTCTCTAGGTTGTTGTTCTTTGCAACCGGAAACACATATACTTGATGTTCTTTGCATGAAACACATGTATCTGATGTTCTTTGCATGTTTCCTATTGTACAGCATAATTCATTCTATTTTAAATATCACTATTTATGCAAGAAAAAGAATAAAAAAAAATCAAAAGCCTAGAAGTGCTAGTCATGCAAATTTTACAGCCGTACACTATCCGTTGGGCAATAGATTTTCTGTTGCTTCCGCTTGTGCTACAACACATCCCTTTGATTTGCTTCGAGACGAGTTTGAGCGGGCGTCTTCTCAGCGTACACTATCCGTTGGGCAATAGATTTTCTGTTGCTTCCGCTTCTGCTACAACACATCCCTTTGATTTGCTTCGAGACGAGTTTGAGCGGGCGTCTTCTTGCTGAGAAAGAAAGAAAGAGAGGGGATATATAGGTGTTTCGTTAGGGCGAAAGCTCATTGTGCCGGCGGTCATTTTGGAAAGGCAAAGGTTCCATAAGACCTACATGCCTGGCCCATCTCTCCACAACATTTCTATCAAGGCTGGCCCATATGTCATCTTTTACAATTGTGTATATTCTGTCAGCACTGAAACTTATTGATGACTCGTGGAAAGACTGACGTATTTCTTGGCATGTGGGTCATTACCGCTACCCGGTAGGAAACCACTTTCAATATAACGAAAAATAGTCGAACGTGGCGAGTATTTATGAATTGGATCGATGAAAATAGTACATCCTCCAGGACGCATAGATTGTTCTCTTTCTAACTAAAAGGAATAACGTAGGATCGTAAACACATAATACACCAGACCGTTCAAGCCGGGCACAAAAGTTGATTGAACTAAGCCATCCTACGAACAAGGTCATTTGCATTGGAGAACCTTTCGCCGATCATAGGATCGTGGTACGATGTCACACACCAAATGTGCAGTTAATCTATAATCTCTATATCGTGCACAGGATTATTTCAGATATGCTTCGACAGAGTCAGGATAGTACGAACCTACGATACATATCGTGTCCCTCGCGAACTCCTTTCGGACAATCGATTCCCACTGCCAATTGTATAAGAAAAATGCTATATATTAGTAGTCTGATTTTTACTTTTCGTATAACGAGTTTTTATTGTATGAATAAATAATATGTGTTGTACAAAAAATATATTCTTATCACACAAAACTTATTACGTGAAAACATTAAGTTACGTGTCACGGACCCGGGAATTCCATATGATTAGGGGAATGATTAGTCGCCAAGGACCGAGAAGTCATCCAACATACCATACGCGCTTACGTCGTATGTATCTATCACCGCTAGGTAACCTGACATCGGACCCACATACCACACACGCTTACGTCGTATGTATCTATCACCATGGGTCAAGCCAGCCGGAAGCGACTAAACTTCTCGGAACCACGTACAATTCCCGATTCTGTGAAAAGTTAAAGCCGTTCTAGATCCCACTAAGCAAAACAAGCACAGAGGAGCCCGGCGATCCTACCCACACCCTAAACTAGCTCGGGAGCTAGTGGGTCGCTCGAAAGCCCGATAGAATCAGCCCACACCCTGCCTGGCCGGCACTGCATCTCAGCCAGCGGGTCACTCAACCGATACTTGCTCCATCCAGTGAAAGGAAGAACCACTGTAATTCTTCAAGACATACCCGTACGCTTCATTCATACATGCATTGCGCATGGGCAGCCTCCAAACAACTCGTATATCATTGCAAAGCTCTATTAAAGAAGGATTTAAAGGTAGTAAACACACCCATACAAAGGACATGTCTTATAGTTGATATTACACCACTTAGGGGTTGTTTTCAGCACACAATAACACCAAAAACAGCAGCGGAATACTTAGATAAACATGGAGATGATTGACTAAAATCATCTCCCAAAAGCTATACAACACTTCCTTTGACCATGACGGATAAACTTGCAGCACTAAACATCAGGAACATCATTTTTAGCATTGTAAAAATCATCGATGCTAGGATCACCTGCAGGAATGGAATTCCCAAATGAGTACTTTCGTACTCGCAAGATGCAATTGCTTATTCCAAGTTAATCTTAAGCATGCTCGATAATTAAATGACGTTAGAAAGAATACAATTAAATTTTAACAATGTAAGCTAAAGGCTACTATCCATAGCATCAAGTCCATGAACTGCAAAGCAATTAAGCATAAGATCAAGCTACCACTTGAGTTTCCATCCATTTAAACATCATTCTCAGATCTGAAGCTACACCAATAGCATCATATCCAAGCATCAAATTGCTACCAACGAATAGCAATAAAGCAATATAACACTAGAGATGAGCTACCACTCAATACTCTACCCAAGGTTAAGTTTATTGGCTACAACCAATATGTGACTACCATCACAACCAAACATCACATTCGAATTCCTTTTATTCCCTCTAAGACCTACAAGCCATTAGAGGGATTCCGGGACTACAATCCCGAATCAAGTTTGGTCGAGGGAGGTGGCTGTGACGGGGGGAACC